>JARYZH020000038.1:330000-547500 GCA_030021035.2 Notholithocarpus densiflorus | reverse complement strand
TTAAAATAATATATTATCTCCTCCATCTCATCACCATCAACAACATCAACCACAAACTATTCATGTGGCAAAAATTATGAGATTTAGAACATCTGATAAAGTGGATTTTTTGGTGTTTGGTGTGCCAAATGTGCCAAATATTTGGCATTTGGCACATTTAGCATATCTAGTGTGGATGCTCTAGGAAAAGTTCTAAAGGAGAAGAATGGATGAATTGGAGTAGGCTTGGAGGTTCAAAGAATTTTCTTTCTTTAATATATGACATTCGGCCCCACTCGATTGAATTTATTAAAGTGTTATAGATACATTGTTTCCATCATATAATTAAACCAGAATTCTACAAATAGCAAATCTAGAGAATTTTGTGTATTTCTTTGAAAGTGTGCAAAAAATCTGTATATTGCTGAATATGATTGAATGTAGATAAACAATGAAGAGTTAAGCAATGAAAAATGAATATATATATATATATACACACACTTTCAATGAAACAAGAACAGAAGCTGGTTACAGAGATAAAAATGAAACAATGTTGGGAAATCAATACAAACTCCACAACTAAAAGATAGTGATCACTAGTATTTTTGGAACTCTCAATTAACATAAATCAAGCTTCAACGAAACGTTGGAAGCATGATTTGAGAATTACACAACATCGTAGGTGTGAAATCTATAAGAAGTTTGGGCATCATTGTTGGAAATGATCAGAGAAAGGATAAATTTCTCTAGTATCTCTTCCTATACATCAGAACAAGTACGTTTTGGAGCAGACTAAAAAACAAAAGCACATACCATCTTCTCAGAAAAAAGATACAAATCACATATTATTAATATATATATCATCCACCTTGAAAAGCCACTCACTTTTTTGGCCAAATTCACTTGATATGCTCAAGACAATGATAATATTGTAAACCAAAAAGCATTCCATAACCGGTCTGGATTCTGGAATAGCTTTATTTATTTTGATTTTTATTTGAAATCAAAGCGCACACACAAAAAGAAAAAGTGGGGGAACCTTAAAAAGAGCTAGCTCAAAATGGTTATTATGAGCTACATTGTCTTATAAACCAAAAAAACTGTTACCCCAACAACATTTGCTTGCACACATTTTGCGGAGAAGGTTCAAACTTCAAAACCCAAATCTGGGTGTTAGGGAAAATTAAAGAAAAACAGAGAAACAACATAATTGAAGTGAAGTGAAGTGAAGTGAAACTAGTAGTCAGAGTCGGAAGAAGAAGTTGTTGTCCAAACAGAAGCTGATAACAAACGCCGTAATTTCCAGCCTAAAATGATCTTATTATTAGCCACCTCCTCTACCCTATACCCGTCATTGAATAGGGACAACAAAAGCTTTGCTTGACAATGATTGGCTGAGCTTATAGTCACAGGCTTGAGTCCAGCCGTAGCCAACCAATCCCCCCAAGAGCTAGTCTCCTCTGGTTTCTCACGGTTACGGTAGATCCGAGCCAATGACCCGGATATTCGGGGCCCCAAGAACATTCTTTCCACCAAAGCCCTTGCTCGGCTTTGCATAGGAAACCCAGCTTCCAAAGAATCATAAACCGCGGAGTAATGGTGCAGTGTGTCCATAAACTGACCCAAGAAATCGGGTTTCCCAACGGGTCCCAGTCCCAGCTCTTCCTCCACTAGGGTCACTATTCTCGGGTTAAGGCTCTTGGCTCCGGATAAAAAAGAAGACACGGAGTCGGGTGCCCGAAAGTTAAAATGGGGCAGATTGAGCATACAATTCACCACAAGTGCTTCCCCACGTACCAACTTCAAAACAGAGGGCCGAAACGTTTCATCAGAGTCCAACCGACATTGATGAAACGAGAAAGGCTGACCGATTGATGCAGCGAAAGCAATCAATCTACGGCCAGTCTCTTGAACGGTCCCGATTGATCTTCTCCCACTACTACCAGCCCTTGTGATTGCAGTGATCCTAAGGTGTGAGCCAGGTGGGCCCTCTTTTCGAGACACCAATGCTTGCATCAGCGATGCCCATTGAATACCTTCCATGATATCATAATCAACGATGTGGACACGTTTGTCGTGGGCCACAGCTTCGAGGATAGCTTGGTTCGCCGTGAAATGTCCGAACTTGACATAGGGGGACATGTCTTGCAATAACTGAAACGCGGTGAGGATGTCTGTTTGACTTTGACTTTGATGAAGGTTATGGTTATGAATAGATTGAGTACTATGGCTATGGCTATGGCTATGATCACTATGATGATGTTTGTGTACACCCACCGCGCTTTCTAGCAAACCTTGCAAGGCCTCGGTAAAATACGCCGCTAATCTCTCCATGTTAGTTTTAGTTCCATCTGAAACCATCTCCTTGAGCCGAACCAATATCACCCCAGCTAGATCTCGGCTCTTCGAGCCTTCAAGAGCTTCAGCTGCTGCTATCAAAAGATGAACCAGCTTTAGCCCTTTGTAATCCTCATCATTTTCTTCATCGACAACCATGTCTGTCGATTCTGATGAGTTCGAGTTCGAGTTTGAATTCGAATTCGAATTCGAGTGTGACTCCTCGTGGGACCCTTCTATTTCCACAGCCCCACCAGGAGCCAAAACAAGACCACCATCGTCCATCATCGACTCGATCAAGTCTTGGAAATCATCGTGGCCTTGAAGCTGAAAAGACTCCAAGTCGACCACTGATGGCCAGTTCTGCCAGTCACAACCATACCCAGAACGGTCGAGCTCGAGCGAAACATGATCCATGGCGATGGCCATAGCTATGGTTGAGCTGTTAACCAAGCTCATACACGAGGGTGGGGGGTTAGGAAATGAAAAATTATATGTGAGTTGGTTTGAAAGGTAGATTTTAAAAGGAGACAGTAAAGGTTGCAACTTGGATTAAAAGTTTATAATTAACTGAGTACAGAGACTTTAAAGTGGGGCTGCTGATCCCAAAGCTTGGGTTAGCTTTTTATATATATATATATATATATTTTAGGGGTGGTCATTTTTATTCATATCTATAAATTCGCCTATTATTGACTTTATTTGAATAAGTCTTAACTCAATCAATTTGAGTATTTGGGTTAAATGGATAAAAACTCATTTGGTTATTTAATTAGATGAGTCTAAATGGATAAATCCACTAATACCCACTAAACCCATCTAAAATTTAAAATTAAATAAACTCACTAATACCCACTAAACACAAACTTAAATAAATAGTATGACCTCAATCTCACTCTCCCTCAGATTTTCTCAAGAACCAAACACTTTCTCAAACACTTTAACCTCTAGATTTCTAAGCCCAAACACTTTCTCTCAGGTTTTTTCAGTAACCAAACAAAAGGAAATTCTAGAGAGAGAACAGTGATGGAATCGGAGTTCACCAGAGGTAGTGTATCAGCTTCGTCTCCGGCGAAAGAGGAAATGAAAGGAATTTTATGACTTTCTTCTAGAGCGTTTGGTAGGAAAAAAACTGAGAAAACTGAGTCCAGCGACGCATCTGGGTTGATGTTAGGAAGAACTGGGTCTTCTCGCTAGCAAGGCCATTTACTTTTCCCTCATTTTCCCACCAACCAAATAGATCTTTTCCTTCTCCAAATGGCCAGTACCAAGCAGACAGCTTGTAAGTCCACCAGAGGCAAGACGCCAAGGAAGCAACTCGCAACAAAGGCCGCTCGTAAGTCAGCTCCGGCGATCGGAGGAGTGAAAAAGCCACACAGGTTCAGGCCAGGAACGGTGGCTCTGAGAGAGATAAGTAAGTACCAAAAGAGCACGGAGCTTCTGATCCGAAAGCTCCCTTTCCAGAGGCTGGTGAGAGAGATCGCTCAGGACTTCAAGACCGACCTCCGATTCCAAAGCAGTGCCGTCGCGGCTCTACAAGAAGCCGCCGAGGCTTACTTGGTTGGGCTCTTCAAGGACACCAATCTGTGCGCCATTCACGCCAAGAGAGTCACCATCATGCCCAAGGATATCCACCTCGCTCAGAGGATCAAAGGCGAGAGGGCTTAAGATTAGATAGATAGGTTAGATTTTGGAAGAAAAAAAAAAACAGAGAAGAAAACTCTTTTTTTTTTTTCTCTCTCTGTGGCTTTGTTTGGTTGTTGAGAAATGAATTTTGTGAAGGGAAAATGAAAGGAAAGAACAGGAAAAGTGATTTTTGAACTTTTTAATTTCTGTTTTTAAAGTTTTTAACAAGTTATTTATTTATTTTGGTCATATTGAGTTAAATAGGCGGGTTACTAATTTAATGGGTTGGACGGGTAATGGATAATTAATTTATATATAAACAGGTCATAAATGGGTAATTACACACCCAACCCATTTATGACCCAACCCGCCTATTTGTCACCCCTAAATAAATATGAAGGTTTGAACTCTGCGTCTTAATCAGCGTTAGATTTGATTATTTATGTTACACTCATGCCCTTACCGTTTGAGATATTTTTAATTTGTTCCAAATTGCCTTTTTGTTGTTACTACCTTCCATATTCTTTTACTAGGGGGGAACTAGGGCAACAGTTGATCTAGTTGCATCCCTAACCACCCTCAAAGCCAGTACTATTGTGTGGAAAATGATAATTAATGAATTGTGAAAGCTAGTTGTTACTGCAGTTACATCGGCATGGAGGTTAAGGACTCAAAATTTTATTCGAGTCTTTTTTTAATAAACATATTGTACAATAGATATTCAATCAGTAGTATTAATGAAAATGATTACTGATATTTTTGTTATGTAAATTTTTTAAGAGTATGAGAGGCAATATATGGTAATTTGGTTGCGATGTCCACCAATTTTTAGTATTCTCAAAAAAAAAAAGAAAAAAAAAAAAGAAAGGTACAACATAAGTGGGCTCATGACCTTGCAATTTACATGTTTTACTAATTTAAAATTATATGTACTAACTATTTGTTTATTATTCTCTTGGACTAAGAGTAAGAGAAGTGATAAATATTAATTTGGTTATGGTGTCTATCAATCATCTATTATAAGTACAACTTTATGACTACTATCTGTTACTGTGGTTACCTCGGCAAGTTGGTTAAGGACTACAAATTTTATTTGAGTCTTATTCAATAAACATATCGTACAGTAGATACTCAATTAGAAGTAAGTATCAGTGAAAACAATTAGAGCTATTTTAACTGTACATAGTCGTTACGTAAATTTTTAAAGAGTAAAAGAGGTGATATATATATAAATATATATATATATATATATTAATTTGGTTATGATGTCCATTAACCTTCTATTCTAAGTACAATACAAGTGGGCTCATTAACATGCAATTTACCTGTATTTCTCATTTAAAATTTATGAGTACTATTTGTCCCTTATTCTCCTGGAAAAGATGGACAGTCGCTATAATGTTTTTCTTGATATCATTTGAGGGGGATTCTAGCCTTTTACTCCTATTTTTTAAAATATTTGGCAATATGCCCCTGTTTTGAAACTATATAGGTTGGTACCCCTATTTCGAAACTCGATTTTATTAAAATCGAGTTTCAATGAAAAACTTGCTTGGTTTAAAATCAAGTTATGCCCAATCAAACTTAAAAAAAAAAAAAAAAAAAGAATTGCATGGAACTCGAGTTCCATACCTATAGCAGCGTTCAGGAAGACCTATAGTGGCATTTTTATGCAATTTTTTTTTTTATACGATCGTCCCATACCAGGTTCAGAGAGCCCTATAGTGGCGTTTTAAAGACCTATAGTGGCGTTTTCATGCAATTTTTTTTTATAAGTTTGATATATACCAGGTTTAGGGAGTGGCGTTTTCATGCAATTTTTTTATAAGTTTGATATACCAGGTTGAGGGAGCCCTATAGCGGCATTTTAATGCCCTATAGTGGCGTTTTAAATGGAACTCGAGTTCCATGCATTTTTTTTATTTTTTTTTAAAGTTTGATCGGGCATAACTCAATTTTAAACCAAGCGAGTTTTTTATTAAAACTCGATTTTGAGATAATCGAGTTTCAAAACAGGGGCATATTGCCAAATATTTTTAAAAATAGGGGTAAAAGACTAGAATCCCCATCATTTGAGGTACAATTCATAATTAAAAATAGGAATGAGATTCTTAATTTGAAACTTGATTAATTTAACATGATTTGTCGTATGTCTAGGAATGTTAAACAATCTTCCATGAGTGGAAAATATGAATTCATATAATGCTTCTGACTTCTCTCTCCCCTAGCTATATTAAACTTCTGTTAAAAATGCCTTCTTAACAATGAAGACTATAGGTTTATTAAGTGAAACAAAATTCTTATTCCCTTGACACAGTATCTCATCTTGTTAGTTAACAGAATAGGAAATAATTAAGAATTAACTAAGATCTTATTTAAATCCTGTGATTCCTACCTAGCTAGTCGATGTTACTATTAGGGTTTATGATATGTAAACTTATTACAGTTGTCATGCTTGCCCTTGTTTTTATGAACAGTTTACATTGCATTCATCTCCCAATTCGACATTGATGCTTAACTGTATGCCCAAAAAGGATTCTTGTTGGAATCGACCTTGACTGTACACAACTTGTTCAAGGGGGTAAAAAATTAAAAATTAAAAAAAAAAGAAAAAAAAAAGGAAAACACTTGTTTTTAAAATGCTTTTTGTTAGAAGAATTTAAATCCTTTAAACAATTATTTGCCACTTACTCCCCACTAACCAAACTCAAACTAAATTAACCTTAATGAACAATAAATTTTAAGTTACTAGTAGTGTGAGGTAAATTAACCGGTGAATATGTTAAATTTCTTTTTGGGGGTGGGGTACAAATTATAAATGAGTAAGACTAGAGGTCTACAAAAGCAACCAAAAAAAAAAAAAAAGTTGAGCTACTTAGGCGTAAAACCAGTAGTGGTAAAACCGGCCAAAATTGGGTTTTACCCATTTCAGCCAAACTTTCCAGTAAAATGCCCTCTGTCTGAAACTATTTAGGGAAATGTCCCTATTTTGAAACTCGATTTTCTAAAAATCGACTTTCAAATGTAAAACTCGATTTTTGGACAATCGAGTTATAGCGAAATGAGACTTATAAAATAAAATAAAATAAAATTCTGGAACTCGAGTTCCAGAAAAAAAAATTTCAAGGAACTCGAGTTCTTTGAATGGAACTCGAGTTCATGGAACTTGAGTTCATTAAATGGAACTTGAGTTCCACAATATATATATATATATATATTTAAATTTCAGTTCGCTATAACTCAATTGTCCAAAAATCAAGTTTTAAATTGAAACTTGATTTTTAGAAAATTGAGTTTCAAAACAGGGGCATTTCTCTAAATAGTTTCAGACAATGGGCATTTTGCTGGAAAGTTTAGGTGAAAGGGGCAAATGCCCATTTTGGCTGGTAAAACCAGTAAGTAGTAACAAAAGAGAGTGACAATTTAGGCGTGGAAATATTATCAAAAGGAAAGCTCAGTTGGGGGAAAAATCCTATTACAAACTTTTAACCTCACATCATCACAATCATAAAAAACATAAAATAAAATAAAAAAACCACGCCTTTAGTTGAGTTGTGACTTGTGTGAGTCTTTGTGATTCTCAGTTACCCCGAAAGAGTTCGAAATGCTTCTTTAACTGTGCTGACCAAATGGCCACGTTAGCATTTATGGCAAATTCATTAGCAGAAAAAAAAAAAAAAAAAAAAAAAATTCTTGAAATACAACTATATTTGACTAACTCAGTCATAATTTTGATGTGACAAACCGCAAATTGTGACTAGTGCAGGAAAAACGAGCTAGTAAATTTAGGCGAAAGTTACAAGCAATTAATTACAGACTACTACATAAAATAGTTGTGATAATTAGTGTGGTCCTAAAATTACTCTTTATTTCGAGTGTGACCGTCTCCGGCTCAAGCCGGGTTCATCACCTGTTAGCAATCACTAAGTTCGCTTTCTATAAATTTTTCATTAGGGTATAGAATTCATGTCTACTAGTGTAAGAGTTGGATTCAAATTGTAAGGTTGAATTTATTCAACTATGTGTTAGCTTTATTCCGTGCCAAATTTGCTTGTAATTCAGCATTTAGAAATCCTGTATTTAGGTGGGAATAATGTAAGGGTTGTGTGTGAGAGAGTATGAAGAATTGATCAAATGTGTGCAATCAAGAGGCAACTCGCGACTGACTCACGAGTGGTGACTCGCCAAAATGTGTCACACGTGTGGAGCATGCAGGAAGTTGAAGGGTCAGGACAGCTGGATCACTACTGGATAAAAAGTACAGTCTGGCCTTTCTGTTATCTGGCGACTGGAACTCGCGACTCATCCCAGTCGCGAGTGACTCGCCAATGCACCCTGTTTTGCTGAAAACTGACTTTTCACATTCCATCTCATACCCTACTATAAATACCCTTATACCCACGAAATGTAGAGAGCTTCTAGAGAGAATTTTGAGAGAGAAACCTCAAAGAACAACAAGATTGATTCATCCACAATCTTATACATTTGATTCTCCAAATTTCTCAACTCTCACCCTCTCCATTGTCATACCCATGAGAGGATCTTAAGCCAAATCCTTACCTCACCACATTTAGAGTAGTAAGAAGGTTCTTGGTGTTTGGGAAGCAGTTTAAGAGGGAACCAATTCATTTTGGTTAATGCAATGAGCTAATTGCGGGATCCAGTAAGTTAGAAAAGACAAGGTTAGGCGTAACCCTGTTGGAGCAAGAATCTTGGAGGGCTTAGGTGCATCAAGTAGATTAGGCTTGGAGGGTCTACTACTATTCATGTATCCCAACTGATTTTCTAGTGGATCATTTTACCGCTTGGAGGGCAACGGAGAGCTTTTTTGCTGAGTTCTTCGGTTTCCTCTTTGATAACACGTGTCGGCGTTATCTTGCGTTTGCTTCTCTCTATGCCTTACTCTTTGCTTTTAATTACTGCTGTGTTGTGATTAAATTATGTCTTAGAGTAGTTTGCATATTTGGGTATAGCTTATATTTATCATTCGGCACATATATTGTTTGAATATAAACTTGTTTTGGAATATTTGAATTTGGGGGTCTAAACATTCAAAAGTGTTTTATACACTAAGTGAGTTTTCAATTCGTATCAGAGCGGGTACACTTTAACGGATTTTCTATATCCTTAGTGTGATCCTTGACCCCTAGGATGGATAGGTCTCAATCCCTCAATGCATCTCCCTTCTTTGATGAGAGTAATTACGTATTTTGGAAAATGCGTATGCGTGCATTTTTGTGCTCCATTGATGAGAGTGTGTGGGATGCTGTAGAAACTGGTTGGACAAGGCCAGAGGCTGCCAAATCTACTTGGGATAAGGAAGCTCTCACAACGGCTAATGCTAATAGTAAAGCACTTAATGCTATATTTTGAAATTAGAGATTATAGTTTCATATTGTTTGAAGATTATGCATTTAATTTTTTGTATGGTTATTGAAACTATGATTTGATAAAAACTGATATTGATGTTATGATGTTGTTTAAATTTGAATTTAAGTATGTTAAATTGATCTTTAAGGCTATAGCATCAACGAATTTCAGTTTTGATATCATTCTCTGCCTATCATGTTTGTATGTTAGTTGTTTGTTCAAGAAAAACAGTAAAAAACTGCCTTAGAGAAATTTTGGAAATTCGAGTTTCACGAGTTTCGATCAATCGAAAATCACTTTCAATCCTAAAGAAGGGTGTTTTGTTCCATGGTACTACAAGTTTAAACACTATAAAGGAGATGAAATGTGGCTACACATGATTCTAGATAATGGTATACACTAGACTAAGTATAATGTTAACCTCCCAAAGGAGTTATGTCATTATTACTTAGAGGCCAAAGGTAATACGACATATTATTGGTGTTTGATAAGAGTTATCATGATAGCACTAATAATGAGAATAATTCTCAATCAATTAATGTGTTTATAATAAACTTGCTACCAAGGAATTATAGACATGGATTGGGTTGTCGTTGCATATATTATTTTATGGTTTCATTAAGGTTCCATACTATATATTTATATGCTAAATTGATAATGTCCAGTTTACTTATTATATTCATGTTTATTATTTTCAGATTTGAACATGGCATCATTTAGCCCACTTGTAACCATTCTTAATCAAAACAAACTGACTGGATCCAACTATGTTGACTGGAAAAGAAATTTGGACATAGTTCTCACTACTGAAGAGCACAAATATGTGCTTACTAAACCATGTCCTAGCTTTCCTTCATTAGATGCTCCTTTTGAGGAAAAACAACGATATGATCGTTGGTAGAAATCTAATGAGATGGCCAAGTGCTACATCCTAGCATCTATCTCAAATGTTCTACAGCATTAAATGCAGGATGTAGAACTAGCTTCGGATATTATGCTAAGTCTAAAGGAGATGTTTGGTGAGCAAGGCCGTTCTGCAAGGCAAGAGATCATGAGGCAAATTTATAATACCAAAATGGCTGAAGGTAGTTCAGTAAGGGAGCATTGTCTTACAATGATCTCTAATCTGAATACATTGGAAGTTTTAGGTGCCGATATTGATGGAGAATCCCAAGTGGATATAATACTCTAGTCACTACCAGAATCATTCAAGGAATTCAAACTTAACTATAATATGAACAAAAAGATTTATACATTGTCTGAATTAATTAATGAGTTGGTAGTGGCGGAAGGCATCCTTGGTACTTCTAATGTTGAAGCCAATATTGGTGAAACTTCTACTTCTCAACCTAAGTCGAAAGGAAAGGGTAAGAAGAAGAAGAAGAAGGACTTCACCAAGCAAGAGGGTAAATAAATTACCTTAGGGGTTGCTGACAAAGGAAGGAAACTCAAAGGAAAATGTTTCCATTGTGGTGAGAAAGGACATTGGAAGAGGAATTGTTCAATTTTTAAGCCTGCCAAGAATAAGGGTATGAAAAATACATTCCTTCTAGAAATATGTTTGGTGCAGAATCCCACGGATTCCTGGTGTGTGGATTCAGGTTGTACTAATCATATCTGCAATTCCTTGTAGGGGTTCCAGGAGACTAGAAAGCTTAAAGAAGGGGAGTTGTTTCTTACTTTGGCTGATGGGAGCAGGATTCTGGTTGTAGCTGTTAGTGTTTATAATTTATGTTTTGAATCTAGAGTTTTAATATTGGAAGACTGTTTGAATGTACCTAATGTTTGTAGGAATTTAATTTCTGCTACTTACTTAGGTAAACATGGATATTGTGTTATCCTTAAAGACAATGTTGTAATAAAGAAGGGTAAAGTGTTTATTTGTTCTGGCAATATTGTGGATGGTCTTTATATTTTAACTCTGATAAGCATGAATTATATAATTCTGAATTAGATAATAACTATCATGTAAAATCATTAAAGAGAAAGTTTCCTTCTACTAGTGACGCATATCTTTGGCACTTGCGTTTCGGTCATATTAATTCAAAGACTGATCAAAGATGGACTCTTAGAGCCCATGGACTTTGATCAATTTCCAGTTTGTGAATCTTGTTTGGAAGGTAAAATGACCAAACGAACTTTTAATGCAAAAGGTAGAAGAGCCTAAGATTTGCTAGAACTAGTGCATACTGATGTGTGTGGTCTTATGTCAACCCAAGCAAAAGGAGGTTATGAGTACTTCATCACTTTTACCGATGATTACTCAAGATATGGTTATGTGTACCTAATGAGACAGAAGTCCGAAGCCTTTGAAAAGTTCAAAGAGTTTAGGGCTGAAGTTGAGAAGTAATTAGGTAAACACATAAAGGCCATTCGATCTGACCGAGATAGTGAATACCTTCTTGGGGATTTCAAGGATTACTTAATTCAAAATGGGATAGTATCCCAATTGACTGCACCTGGAACTCCCCAACAAAATGGTGTAGCAGAAAGAAGGAATAGGACTCTTTTGGAAATGGTTAGGTCCATGATGAGTTATTCAACTTTGCCTGTTTCTTTTTGGGGATATGCACTAAAAACTGCAATGCATATTTTAAATTTAGTTCCATCAAAATCTATTCCTAACACACCCATGGAATTGTGGAGTGGGCGCAAGCCTAGTATGAAATAACTCCACATTTGGGGATGTCAAGCACATGTGTTGAAAGGGAAGTCTGATAAGTTGGAAGCTAAAATAGAAGTATGCATGTTTTTAGGGTATTCAAAGGAAACAAAGGGTTATTTATTCTATAATCATAAGGATAACAAATTTTTTGTTAGCACCCATGCCAAATTTTTGGAAGATGATTATGTGAATAATTTTAATCCTAGAAGTAAAGTTGTTTTGGCTGAAATGAATGAACCTGTAAATGAACAACTAATGAATGAAACTAGGGATGATGTAGCTGTATTAGATACACCACAAGATATTACTCATGAGATGTCTAGTACACAGGTGCCTCGTCGTAGTGGGAGAATTGTTCGGTCTCCTATAAGATTCATAGGTTTGGGAGAAACTTATGAAGTTATCTCAAAAGAGGCTGAATCGGATCCTTACACTTATGATGAAACAATGAATGATATAGATGCACATCATTGGGTCCAAGTTATGAAATCTGAATTAGATTCCATGTATTCCAATCAAGTTTGGGATCTTGTAGAGGCACCTAACGGCATTAAACCTGTTGGTTGCAAATGGGTTTACAAGAGGAAAAAAGGGATAGATGGAAAGGTTGAAACCTTTAAAGCAAGGCTAGTGGCGAAATGGTATACACAAAAAGAAGGTATTGATTATGAGGAAACATTTTCACCAGTAGCAATGATTAAATCTATTAGAATTCTCTTGTCCATTGCTGCTCATTTTGATTATGAGATTTGACAAATGGATGTCAAGACTGCTTTTCTCAATGGCAATCTTGAAGAGGAAATCTATATGATGCAACCGGAAGGTTTCGTAGTAAAGAACTAAGAGCATATGGTATGCAAGTTGGAAAGGTCCATTTATGGACTTAAGCAAGCATCCAGGTCATGGAACATCAGATTTGATCAAGCAATCAAGTCATTTGGTTTTGAACAAAATCTTGATGAACCATGTGTGTACAAAAGACATCAAGATAAAGTAGGAATGTTCCTAGTGCTTTATGTTGATGATATTCTACTCATTGGAAATGATGTAGGGGTGATGTCATCAGTAAAGGTTTGGTTGTCAAGCCAATTTGATATGAAGGACTTGGGTGAGGCTAACTTTATTCTAGGGATCAAGTTTTGGCGAGATCACAAGAATAAGATGTTAGGCTTATCACAAGCTGGATATATAGATAAGGTTCTAGAACGGTTTAGCATGCAAAATTCCAAGAAAATATTACTTCCTTTCAGACATGGATTTCCTCTATCTGATAACCAAAGGCCTAAGACTCAAGAGGAAGTAGATATAATGAGACAAGTTCCTTATGCTTCAGCAGTAGGAAGTCTCATGTATGCCATGCTTTGTACTAGACCAGATATTTGTTATTCAGTTGGCATGGTTAGCCAATATCAATCAATCTAGGACCAAAACATTGGCAAGCTGTAAAGCATATTCTTAAGTATGTACGGAGAACAAGAGATTATATGCTTGTTTACCGTTGTGATGATTTAATACCTGTTGGCTATATAGATTCAGACTTTCAATCAGATTTAGATTTCAGAAAATCCACTTCAGGATGTGTTTTCACCTTGGGAGGTAGAGCCATTAGTTGGCGGAGTATTAAGCAATCTTGTATTGTAGACTCCACCATGGAGGCAGAATATGTTGCTGCTTGTGAGACAACAAAGGAAGTTGTATGGCTCAAGAAATTCCTTTCTGACCTTGGTGTAATGAGAATGGAGCAAGTTCCAATCATATTGTTTTGTGACAATAGTGGAGCAGTTGCACAATCTAAAGATTCAGGGAATCATAAGAAAGGAAAGCACATTGAAAGGAAGTACCATATCATTCGAGATATTGTTGCTCGTGGAAATGTGGTGGTAGCAAAGATTGAAAGTGCAAATAATCTAGCAGATCCGTTTACCAAAGCTTTGCCTCAAAGGACTTTCGAGTCACATTTAGAGGGAATGAGAGTTAAATTAGTGCACAATAGTCTTTAGGGAAAGTGGGAGATTGTTAGGATTAGTGACCTTAAATCCTATTGTATGATGCTATTTATAATATTAAGTATGACATTATGTATGACTTAATATTGTGTTTAATAAAGTTGTTTTATTATTATCTGAAATAATGATAACATGAATATTCGGCCATTATCATATAGTCCATGAGATGCGTAGTATGTGATTTATGTGATTTAGTCACAGAAGATATAAGTCACAAGTTTTTTGTAAACTCAGAATTGTAGTTCGTAGTCAGTGATGAAATTGGGCATTTCATCTGCGAAGACTATAACATATCAATTACGATGATTTGTCTTGATCATGGAAGTGGAGACTTCTAGTTGATATGTTTTAAGAGTTAAGACATACTGAACTGGACCGCTGTGAGATTTATTATTCTCATAACGACTATCAAATGAATAATAAATCTCATGACTTATATTTGCATGAACTCTTAATCCTGAGAGAATAATGGACCTGATCATGAGGTGTAGGTTGCTTTAATATATCAGGAGTGAAATCTAAAGTAACGGTCAAAACCTCAGTATGTTGGGCAGTCACATTTAGTGTTGATGGAACATATTTTCTCAAGATGGAATTCATAGTCTCTTAACGGAGATACAAAATATTCCTTTGAGATAAGTTTAATGGGTTTGTTATTCAGAAAGTTAGGCCTAACCACTTTGGTAAGAAATTACTAAAGTATATATTTATGGAATTGGATTTAATAAATATATAATAAATAATATAAAAAAATTAAACCGGGTACTCAAGAATTAAGATGTAGTAATTTACAAAGTGGCAGTCTACATTCATGACTTTGTGTTACTACGAATATTTTATGAAAGGGTTGCATGTACAATAAAGTCTTGGGATATAATTTATAGATAAGGCCTAGAGTGCAACTATATTTATATAGTGGTATTAAATATAGTTAATGGTAACTTTGGACTTGTCAAGAGTTGACAGAAAAGCCCAAGGCCCATTGGAGCTAGTGTCTTATTGGTCCCTTTCAGTCCCACTCCAAGCCACATACTAGATCCCAATTGGAAAGACCCAAAAGGCTAGCCCAATTAGATAATTAGTTATAAGGAGAGAAACATACAAAATTTTAAAATAGAACAACTTACATGAAATGGTGTATGTGAGTGTTGGACATTCTTGAATTCTCTCTTGAACATTTCATATAACTGATTGAGAGACCACACATCTTGGGCGTTAGTGGAATTGGAGTGAAGATTAAAAGTATTCCCAAGTGCTTACAATCTTTGTTTTGAAATTCACCACATCAAGGTACACTCTCTTGTTCTTATATTCTGAAATTTACATAATGCATGTTGTCAATTGCGAATGAAGTAGATTCGTTAATTTTCCGCTGCGTACATGCATATTTCCATCATAAAATACTTGGATATTGTGTGTTATGGATACATGGATGTTTTAGATAGTTAGACTATGCTTTTATTATGTACCTTTGCTTATGTAGTTTAGTACTTTTAGTTAATGTTTTGCATTTTCTTTAGTACTCTTGTGCCCTTGTTGGATCTTGTATCCTTGATGCAATTGCTTTAGTGTTCTTGCATCGGTTGAGTGTTGGACATGCAAATGATACTTTGCATTGAGCTTATTTGCTTGCATGTCTGGATGTTCATTCACTGTGTGAATGTTCATTGTAGTCACTATTTATAGTGATTGTTCTTGTATGATCAAGTTATGATTTATTGTTATATTCATACTTGTTTGATCGTATTGTGCTTGCTCCATATGCATTATAAGATTTCCGCTTACAATGAACTTAATGAGTGCATTTTGTGATATTGCTTTCAGGAAACTTGTTCGTATGGTTCAAGAGCTTCACAGATCTAGATTTAGGTGTGAGTGAGTTTTAACAACTGTTCCCAACTCACATTTTTAAGTCTAGAGTCTGTTTTAGGGTTTTGTCACGGAATAGCCAAATAGAGAGATTGTAAGGTTGAATTTATTCAACTATGTGTTGGCTTTATTCCGTGCCAAATTTGCTTGTAATTCAGCATTTAGAAACCCTGTATTTAGGTGGGAATTATGTAAGGGTTGTGTGTGAGAGAGAATGAAGAATTGATCAAGTGTGTGCAATCAAGAGGCAACTCGCGACTGGATCTCGCGAGTGGTGACTACACGTGTGGAGCATGCAGGAAGTTGAAGGGTTAGGACAACTGGATCACTACAGAACAAAAAGTACAGTCTGACTTTCTATTATCTGGCGACTGGAACTCACAACTCATCCCAGTCGCGAGTGACTTGCCAGTACACCCTGTTTTGCTGAAAACTGACTTTTCACATTTCATCTCATACTCTACTATAAATACCCTTATACCCACGAAATGTAGAGAGTTTCCAGAGAGAATTTTGAGAAAGAAACACCAGAGAATAACAAGATTGATTCATCCGCAATCTTATACATTTGATTCTCCAAATTCCTCTACTCTCACCCTCTCCATTGTCATACCCATGAGAGGATCTTAAGCCAAATCCTTACCTCACCACATTCAGAGCAGTGAGAAGGTTCTTGGTGTTTGGGAAGCAGTTCAAGAGAGAACCAATTCATTTTGGTTAATGCAATGGGCTAATTGCGTGATTTGGTAAGCTAGAGAAGACAAGGTTAGGCGTAACCCTGTTGGAGCAAGAAGCTTGGAGGGCTTAGGTGCATCGGGTAGATTAGGCTTAGAGGGTCTATTGTTATTCATGTATCCCATCTAATTTTCTAGTGGATCATTTTACCGCTTAGAGGGCGGCGGAGAGGTTTTTCGCCGAGTTTTTTGATTTCTTCTTCGATAACACGTGCCAATGTTATCTTGCGTTTGCTTCTCTCTATCCCTTACTCTTTGCTTTTAATTACTGCTGTGTTGTGATTAAATTATGGCTTAGAATAGTTTGCATATTTGGGTATAGCTTATATTTATCATTCCGCACATACATTGTTTGAATTTAATCTTGTTTTGGAATATTTGAATTTGGGGGTCTAAACATTCACAAGTATTTTATATACTAAGTGAGCTTTCACAAATCAAGGGCTCCACCACCTAGGAGACATTCTAGGTCAAAAGAAAGTTATTGGGTGATAGAAATCATTTGATTGATTATCAAGATTCATGTTTCTGGGTGGTGGGAAGTGGGGAAACTCATATTTTAAAAATAGTGATTCTATTTAAAATACTAAAAGCTATTGGTTTTTAGATTGATTCTTTTGTGTCCCTGAAGAGTCTTTGATTTTCTGTGAAAGGTATGTGCTTTGATAAAAAGTGGTAACTTTCAGTCAATTAGCTTTCGGTTTTGGCAGTCGTGTCCTTTGCTAGATTCATTACCGTATAACAGTATATATAAGAAAAAACCTTGATTTTGGTAAAGGTCGTACGTTTGCTTGTAAAGTTACAACTTGGTGTTCATATTTGATTATTAAAGATGTGGCCCTTATCATTTCATCAATTAAAAAATCAATTAAGAAAGGAGAAAATTGAATAATGGAAGATGGGTGAGAGAGAGAGAGAGAGGAAAAATGGAACATATATTAATATTTTCTTTTGTTAGAATAAGTGAGAGATAGAATAGGTGAGTGAGAGGTTAGAATTTTTTATTTCTGCTCATCACAATATCTTTTCAAGGGCAAAGTTAGGTATCCTAAGCTTTTTTACTGCAACTGTGTTATAAATTGGGATTGTTCAATGCAGTGATGTTTAATATGTAATATTGACTAGTCATGCATTCTTCAAAAAAAAAAAAAAAAAAAAACTCATGAGTTATAGAGATCATGATTCATGTATAAGTGTAGTATGATATCTTCGTAATAATATTACTTTGCAACTTACTACAAAGAGATTCATACATAACAGCATTGATTTTAAAGAAAGTGGAAAGTGAAAACATATAAACAATTTGGTGCGCGCATTACCATACAATTACTAAAAGTATAACAGAAAAATAAAATGAATATTCGAGTGTTAGAATAATGATTAAATAATTAAATATACAATTTTCTAATATTTTAAAATTTTGAGACAATTAATAATTTAACATGGTATCAAGGTAGGTGATCGTCAATTTGAACCACATAATTTTTTATTTTCACTTAAAAAAATTATAGATACAATAGAATTTCAACCTATAGCATCCGATGCATAATGATTGCTCTTTATCATTAGGTTAATACACCAATTAGTTTTTGATATATTCGAAGTTCGAACTCTAGATTTCTTTATTCGATGACGAAAAACTTTACCAATTGAACAACTAGAAACCATACATTTTAAAAGTTAAAAATTCCACATGTTAAACCCTACTTATTATTTAAGGGGGGAGTCTTGGTTTACACATAAAGGATGGTGTTAGAATAATAGTTAAGAGATTAAATCCATTATTATTTTTTTATAAGTTATACTTTTAATACAATTATTTTATCAATTTTCAATGTGTCCTTACCATCAAATCATGAAAAGTTACAATGTCATATAAGTTGCTCTTACTATGTAAAACTTTCGGAATACAATTATTAGACGTTAAGGATTACGTAGAGCAACTTCCAATTGCCAATAACTTAATTTGTTGCTCAACTAGTTGGCTCATCTCTATATTTTCAATAGGGACATCCTAGGTTCAAATCTCCACATGCCCAACTATTGAATTATAACCAAAAAAAAAAAAAAAAAAAAATTATGAAGAGAAACTTTTTCTGTTTTTTGAAAAGTCATTTTTGGCTTAAATTGACCCCAATCCTCCACATTTTCCTCATCCAATAATCATTGTCTAACAGGAAGCATAAACTTATTGTACAAAAAATAATGAAAGACAATATGAATTACTATAGGTGCGTTTGTACCATGAAATCAGGTAAAATAAGGGGCTGTAGAATCAAGTTGAGTCCCTTTCATAAAAATAAAAAGGTTGATTCCAATATGAAAAGTTCAATAATATTTTATTTAGTTTTATTGAGAGCAAAAACCGAACTTTGGTTTATCATTAAACTAGTTTATATATTAAAGTTTACTTTATTTATTGTTAAGTTATGATTTTTCTTATAACATTAGTGTTAGCTTATTCCATGACAAAAAGTGTTGTAATTGCATAAATTTGTTTCCTTGTATTTTTGTGGGATTTTATTGTATTAAGTTTAGTATTAAGTTGGTGAAGACGCAAGCTTAATTGAAGATCAAGTGGATTTCGCGAGAAGCTAACCCACAAAGTAGCCACGTGAGAAGCACATGACTGGAAGCTGAGGAGTCGTGCCAAGCTATTAGTTTTGCGAGTGTCTCACGAGTAAGGCCTTCCCGCGAGGTACTCGCGAAACATTCTGCCTGGAGGATTTTTAAGTGTGACTTTCTTACCCTTCACCCATACTATATAAACTCTCATTACCCACAGAAATTGTAAGAAGGCCATTCAGAGGGAAAAACCCTAGATAGGTTTTCTACAACACACACACTCATCTTTTTGAGAGAGTGCTACTCATCCTTAGTGAAAAATCATTCTAGCCTCTTCTCATTCCCTCTCCCAATGTTATACCTTGAGAGGAGATTTGTACCCAAACACAACCCACACATTTTCAGAGTGTAGAGAGTGTTTTGGAGCTTGGGAAGCTTTTGAGATTTGCCAAAAGAAGTCGGTGAGGCTTGGTGGATGCAATTGGGCGTATTGCGGGATCCAGAGAGCTAGAGAAGACAAGGCTTCGTTAAGTCAGTTGGTAGCAGGAGCTTGGAGGGCTCAAGTACATTGGGTAGACTAGGCTTGGAGGGCTCAAGTACATTGGGTAGACTAGGCTTGGAGGGTCTTTTGTTATTTGGTGCACTCCAACTTTATTCTCTAGTGGATCGATTTACAGCTTGGAGGGCGGCAGAGAGGTTTTTCACCGAGTTCTTCGGTTTCCTCTTCGATAACACATCGGCGTGTTATCTTGTGTTTGCATTCTTTCTTCCCTAACTCTTGTGCTTTACTTTTATTGTTTGTTGTTCATGTTTACACACTAAAGTAGTTATCGATTTATTGCGCTCCATTTACTCTTATTCCGCACTTAGATAAGTTAGAGTAAAAGTAATCTAGCCGTAATTTTTAAATGAGGGTTTAAACAGCTCTTGTGTATTTACAAAAATTCGAGCTTTCAATTGGTATCAGAGCGGGTACACTTGCTGTGGTTTCATTACCTAAGTGTGATCCTAAACCCCGTGGCTTGCGGATAGTGCTATGGAAAAGGCCAACTGAAGCATAGTTCATGTGTTTGTGATAATGACTCTATGAGCATCTTTGGAGTTTGTCCTAGCAATGAGCTTTTAGAGTTATTCAAATCAAAGAAACAAGCTAGAATTTTTGTACACATGCTGAAATCCTTAGAACATATTAATCATGATATTCATAATAGCATATATGAGTCGATTTTCCTAATTGCTAAATACAAGAGAAGGAATAGACAATTGTGTGATAAACTTGATTGTTTGAAAAGAAAGCTTCACTCATCTATGAATGAAGTAAAGGAAGATGAGTCCTGTTTTGATGGTCAAGAATGCCTATCTCATGCTTGTCTTTTTGTTCATACCGCATTAAAAGTGTTTAATTCGTGTCTGTGGTATCTTGACAGCGGATGTTCAAGGCATATGACAGGAGATAAATCACTATTCAAAACTCTTAAGGAGAAGGAAGACGGCTATGTGACATTCAAAGATGGCAGTCACTCACAAGTTCTTGGAAAAGGAACCATTAATATTCTGGGACTTCCTTTATTGACCGATGTTCTATACATCAAAGGATTAAAAGTGAACCTGCTGAGTATCACCCAAATATGCGATGAAGACTTCCTCGTTCAATTTTCAAAGAAAGGTTGTCTAATCCTCAATGAAGAAGGTGTTCAAGTATTGAAGGGACTTAGGACCACCGACAATTGTTATGGTGTCATTCCCAAATCAAGCATATCATGTCGGAGTGCTCAAGTGAATCTCTTGGAGTTATGGCACCAATGGTTTGGGCATGCAAATTACAAACAAGTGGCAAAAGTCTTAAAGCTTGAAGCAGTGGTTGGTTTGCCAAAGTTTGGAAAAATTGAGAAGAATGTGTGTGGTCTATGTCAATTGGGAAAACAAACAAAGTCAACCCATCCTAAAGTAAATGTAGTTGCTACTTCTCGTCCTTTGGAGTTACTTCATGTGGATCTAATGGGTCCAACGAGAACGGAAAGCATGGGTGGAAAACGCTATATCATGGTGGTAGTTGACGATTTCTCAAGGTACTCTTGGGTGGAATTTCTTAGAGAGAAGTCGGAGGCATGCGATAAGATGGAAAGGTTATGCAAGAGGCTCCAAAATGAAAAGGGAGTTCCCATAGTCAAAATCAGAAGTGATCATGGGAAGGAGTTTGAAAATGCAAAATTTGAGGCATTTTGCAATAAGCACGGTATCAAAAAGGAATTTTCAGCTCCAAAGACTTCACAACAGAATGCGGTGGTGGAAAGAAAGAACCGAGTGATTCAAGAGATGGCGAGAGTGATGCGTCTCAACAAAAACCTTCCACAGAAATTCTGGGCTAAAGCGGTGAACACTTCTTGTCACATTGGGAATAGGATTTTCTTCCGAGCAGGAACAAAGAAGACATCATATGAAATTTGGAGGGAAAAGAAGCCTAAGGTGAAATACTTCCGAGTATTTGGAAGCAAATGCTACATTTTCAATGATAGGGAGAATCTTGGAAAATTTGATGCTAAGAGTGGCGAAGGGATCTTCCTAGGATACTCCACAAATAACCGAGCATATAGAGTGTACAATAAGCGCACTAAGACGGTGATGAAATCGATAAACGTGGTCATAGATGACACCATCTCAGAAAAGGATGTTGATAAGGATGGCGAAGGACCAAGTCTTAAGAAGAATGAGGGTGAAGACAACATGTCTCAAGGTGATGATGGTGAGAGAGAATCATCGGAAAGGAGTCTACACCTCCTACATCAAGAAGGGAGACTAGATCAACACAAGGATTTTCAAGTCCACTCACCCCTCCAGAAGTTCAACCTCCAATTTCTCGTGATGGGGAACCCTCCACTTCCAAGAAACCGTCATCAAGAGTAACTCTCAATCATCCTGCGAGCAATATCATTGGTGATTTAGATGAGGGACTTCATTTGAGAAGAGGATCAAGCTATAGTGTGAATCATGTGACATACAACTGTTATCTTGCTCAATTTGAACCCAAGAAAGTGGAAGAAGCTTTAAGAGATGAGAATTGGGTAGAATCCATGCACCAAGAGTTGCATCAATTTGTTAGAAATGATGTATGGGAGTTGGTACCAAGGCCCAAGAATACACATGTAATCGGCACCAAGTGGATCTTTAAGAACAAGATCGATGAAGATGGTAAAGATGTTTGAAACAAGTCTAGATTGGTGGCTCAAGGATATACTTAAGTTGAAGGCATAGACTTTGATGAGTCATTTGCTCCAGTAGCAAGACTAGAGTCAATCTGAATTCTTCTATCCATCGCGTGTATTATGAACTTCAAGTTATACCAAATGGATGTGAAGAGTGCCTTCTTGAATGGATTTTTAAACGAAGAAGTGTTTGTTGAGCAACCAAAGGGGTTTCAAAACCTTCACTTTCCGGACCATGTACTAAGGCTGAAGAAGGCATTATATGGGCTGAAGCAAGCATCAAGAGCTTGGTATGATCGCCTCACCACATACCTATTGGATCATGGCTTTAAGAGAGGTCAAGCCGATCGAACTCTGTTTGTTAAAAGAGATGAGAAATCTCTCCTTGTTGCTCAAGTATATGTGGATGACATTGTCTTTGGATCCACAATCGATCACCTTGCTCAAGAATTTTCTGAAGAAATGAAAAAGGAGTTTGAGATGAGCATGGTGGGGGAGCTAAACTACTTCCTAGGGCTTCAAGTGAAACAACGGAAAGATGGGATATTTATCTCAAGAGAAATATGCCAAAAATCTTGTTAAGAGATTCGGCCTAGACTCCAAGAAACATACTTCCACTCCTATGAGTTCCTTGGTAAAACTAAGCCTTGATGTAGCCGGTGTAGAAGTAGATCCGACACTTTATCGAAGCATGATCGACAGTCTTCTCTACCTTACTGCGAGTAGATCGGACATCGCTTTTAGTGTAGGAGTATGTGCTCGATTTCAGGCAGCACCCAAAGAGTCCCACTTGACAGCAGTCAAACAAATTATCCGCTACATCAATGGCACATTCGACTATGGAATTTGGTATTCAAGAGACTCGAATGAGTGCTTAGCTGGTTATTTGGATGCTGACTGGGCAGGGTGCATTAATGATAGGAAGAGCACCTCAGGTGGTTGTTTTTACCTTGGAAATAACTTGGTGTCGTGGATAAGCAAAAACCAAAATTCAGTCTCTCTATCAACAGCGGAAGCTGAATACATTACAGCGAGGAGTTGTTATGCACAACTATTGTGGATGAAGAAGCTCTTACATGATTATGGAATCACTCAAGACACTATGTGTGTGTTCTGTGATAACACGAGTGCCATAAACTTGTCAAAAAATCCAGTTCAACACTTGAAATCGAAGCATATCAAGATCCGGTACCACTTCATTCAAGACTTGGTGGAAGAGAAGATTGTGTGTTTAGAGTTTATAAACACTGACAACTAGAAGGTAGACATATTTACTAAACTTCTTGATGGTCCACAGTTTGAGTCTTTGCGTAAAACCATTGGTGTCGGTATCATCCCTTGAACTCTATCTCTTGTGTGACCCTATTTTGTTCACTGTTGCATACTTGCTATATAGGGCTCACCTGTTTAGTTAACATGTTTCTTCTCAATTTTGTTGTGTACTTGTTGTTTCTATTGATCTTACTTTATATGTTCTGTTTTTGAGTGTGTTGAAAAATTCAAAAACCCATAAAAATTGAAAATTCTCTAAAAAGTTTGATCGCTTGTGTTGTGTATTTCACATGTAAGTTTGGCCTAGTACCTTCATACTTATGGCGTAGTGCATTTACGAGCTTAGCTTATTATGTATGCACATTTATCTTTGTGGGAAAAATCTTGAAATCTATGTGTGACTGTTATAAATCGATCTTCAAGCTTGTCATGAATGATTGGTCAATAGTCTTGATGGTTTTGATACATGCATAGACTTGTGCCTATATATCTTCCCACACTTTTTATGTTTTTGCTCTATAGCTCAACAATTGTCAAATCTCGAAAAGAGAGAATGAGCTGCAAAAACTGTCGCACATACTAGTATTTGACCAGGAAAAAGGGAAAGCGACTTGTATTGAAATGTATGGTGCCTAAAAAGCCAAAGGCTTATTCTCCATATTGAAATATAAAAAATTTCAGGCACCTATCTCAAAATGAGATGTATTGTTCAAAAATTGATCAAATGTTATGAATCGTAAAGAAGCCAAATGAAAAGCTTCAAAGATATTTAATCATTTTTTTGTGGGAGGTCATATATGTTCATTTTTATAATTGAGATAGACCACTTGACTTAATACTAGTTGTGTATGACTTGATTGAATTGATCATTGAAGCTTCACTCTAGACTAAGGATTATTCCACACTTGATCCACACACACAACACACAAGTTTAATGTTCAATGAATGTCTATTTCATTTGTGTGATTGTACATGTTCAAATGTGATGTGTGTGTGCTCAACCATATGTGGATCAAACCAAAAAGATTTTTGTTCCTTTTGTTTGCTTTTGGAAGTGATTTGTATCACCCATGTTTTTTCAAAGTTCTTCAAGTTATTTTTGTGTGAAAAAACATGTTTTCTAGATGTTTTCGTGACTTATTTCATGTGCAAGTTTAGTCGCGAGTTAAAGGGTCCAATTCTCAAGTTTTTCAGCTTTGGACAGAGAGTTTTGTGACTGTTTCGCGACTATGATAGGCCACAAACAGATTGACCCCTTGTGATTGAAATTAATTAATTAATTAGCCAAGTTATTAATTAATCAATTTATCATGCAAAACGCGTGGTAGCACAAACAAATCACCAATAAACTAATTATACAGCGAAAAATAAATAACACAGTGATTTGTTTACAAATGGGGAAAACCTAACCGCAAAAACCCCACCGGGTGATTTTTAGGTCACCACTCCCGAAACTCCACTATTATCACAACAAGCGATTACAAGTAAGGGAATCCCAAGTACCTTACCAACCTATAGTTGAACCCTTACTCTAATACCCAATTGGACTTGTTCTATAGTGATAGTTCCCCCTTTTGATGCACGGCTCCCAAGTATGTGACTAACCAATGCGCGGATCCCAGTACGCGACTTCAATCACCAACTAAGAAGGTTGTTGGTTGCAAAATTCTTCAATTCATTCCAATGATGAAGATCAAGAAGATGCTTGGTCACAAAACCCTACGGTGCAAATACACAGCAACTTCTTCAAGAGAAAGAGATGAAGTAGGGCAAGAACTTTGTCTCCGGTCACAATTTGCTTGAACAAAGTTTTCTCAATACTTGTGCAACTTGTGAACTCTTTGACGGCCCTTAAAACAATCCTTTTATATGTTTAGGGTTAGGAGAAAAGAAGGCCCAAACATATAATTACGGATCCCAAGAAAAACAGATTAGATTGCTGTTTACTTAAACCTCGACAGATAGGAGGTGTCGAGCAGCTGTCGAGAAGGTGTCGAGCACACGGGCTGAACAGCTTCCTTAAACCTCGACACATGCTAGCTGTCGAGCTCTAATGTTTTTGCACTTTCAGCTTGTTTTCTTGAACAAACTTGAAGGCTTCAACACTTGATCTTGAAACATGGTTTCTTGAAGTATTTAAACACATTCTAAATCTACCCAAATACAAGTAAAGTGCGTTTTGTCAAAGGATAAGCCAATTACATAAAATAGTGACATATATTCCTAACAAGTGAAACACATATGTCCTAACAATCTCCCCCTTTGGCAATCTGTGACTAACAAATGAACATATGAGAGAAGTCATAAATCACTCAACTCATATTCACTTGTTGAATACAATAAAATCTATCCTAACACAAACTCTAGAAAAATTTTGCAAGAAGAGAGGTTATGGTAAGTAAACTTTGACAACCTGTATTTTTGAAACACTTTAAACAAAACTCACCAAGGCATCTTAGTGTGAAGCAGAAATAATATATTGCATACAAGATATAAGAAGCATGTGTATAAAGAGAGAAAAGAAACAACACATGTAAAAGGTAGGTGAAAGAAACAACATACATCAACATATAGAGAGAAATGAGTACAATGTATGTCATAAAAGTGGTCACAAGACCCAATGTACAAGAACAATGTATCTAAATAAGAGAAAAGAAAAAGATACATAAAAACCTCACTACATCCCTCAAAATGAAACAATACTCCCCCTAACAAAAAGATCTTATACTAATTCTCCTCCTAAGAATGACTACTCTCATATCCAAAACTACTCCCCCTTTCTGTCACGAGTGACAAAGGGTAAGAGTGTCAAGTAGACATCTCATCGGTCGAGCTAGCATCTCCATCATCATCGTCCGAAGCATCATCGTCATCACCATCATTATCCTCAGAATCAGAGGCCACGGGAGGAGGTGGTGGAGGAGAAGCCTCAAAAGCAAAACCACCCATGGTCGCCTGTCGCCACGCAATACGACCGACACGAACGTTCACCTGATACAACTCCCTAGAGAGTGTATCTAGGTGAGCATCCATGCACTGCAGCTGCGCCATGATGTCCCCTAAAGTCACATCGCCCAAAGAAGAGGAGGGAGTGGATGTGGAAGGACCAGATCTGGATGGAGTAGGACGGGAGGGAAGAGCTGCTGAATCCATCTGTCGCGACCTAAACTACACCTCACTACGTTTTACGGTAGCGTAGTCTTTGGCACACATGAAAAAAAAATGGTCGGAAGAGGGAAAATGAACAGAAAAATTGCGTAAGATCCTCGTGATAACGGAAGGAAAGATGAGCTTATCATGGGATGCCGAATCTAAATGAACATCTATAATAGAAAGAATGAAATGAGAAGGGAAATCTATAGTCAGATGCTCAAGAAGAGACAACAAAAATCGAGCACAAGGCTTTGTGATGGAGTTGTAGTGAGAGAGTGGATGGAGTACAAAGGTCATCACCATGTTCAAAAACCTAGGGCCTTTTGCAAAGCCCTTACAGGATGTGAACTAGTGACCACCCCAATTTGAGGGACGCTCACAGAAAGCAGCCATGAGCTCATCCTTGGACATAGTCCACAGACAATCACAACTAGGATAGTAAGGAGACGCTATGCTAGGAACCCGAAGCACATCCGCAACAAGCTGCAGTGTGACAGGAATGCTAACACCCCTAACACGAGTGATAAAGTGAGGGACAGAATGGTCAATCCTGTGCATGTTGGAGTAGAACTCCTGAATAAGCACGAGAGGACAAGTGATGGACTTGACACAAAGAGACTTCTATTCTCGACTGTGAATGACATCGGGAAGGTCAGTTTCGGCAAAGTCTGCTAGAATGACTTGGCGTTTCGAATGAACACCTCGTCTAGAAAAGTTCTCTGAGAATGCCTTGTAGGCATCATCATCACAGAACCGAAGAGAGAGAGGAGCAGAATCAGAAGATGATGAAGCTCCGGAACGAAGAAGGTTCTGAGCTGGAGTAGATTTACGCTTAGGTGCCATAGACACGACTAATGTAAACAAAAAGAGAGGGAGAGAAAGAAAGACAATCAGAAAAGTCCCGAGCAATTTAAATATAACAAGTATATTGAAAAGAGAGTACGTATGCATGGGAAATGCATGAACATGTGACATGCAAAAGAAATTGTATCATGGGCTTAGCCCAATCCAAACCTATCAGCACACAAACATTTTGCACACATCTAAATGCATGACAATACTATTATATTGCTAATGTGATGTAATGCATGAGATTTTAAACTCATTTAAGTGAAAACCCAATCCAAAAATTCAACAATAACTCATCAAATTTGAAAAACCCCAAATTTTTTCAAAAACCCCAAAACCTAGGTTTCAAAACATGAAATGCATGAATATGGAAGAGATTAGAAGCTTACCAAGCGAAGAAAAACTTGAAAAAGCTTGAAGAAACCTTGAGGATCAAGATTGGAGTGAGATGAGATTGTTTGGAAAGTGAAGAGATGCTTCTGTCGAGAGAGAGATCGAGAAAAATGAGGAACGAATCGCGAAGAACAAATATATAGGCCCTCAGTAAATCTCGACAGATGAAGGTGTCAAGAGGTATCGAGATATTTGTCGAGGAAGGTATTGAGGAAATGGCCGTCGATAGCTTCAGGTATCGAGAAGGTGTCGAGGAAGAAACACCAAAAACAAGAACACAAGCTCGATTGATCCACCAGGTGTCAAGAAGCTATCGAGGAGTCAGAAACTTTCTCAATCGATCCACCAGGTGTCGAGGTGCTAGCGAGATTGCGATAAGAAAAAGCTAAGGAAGCTCGACAGATAGCCAGCTATTGAGGAGGTGTCGAGCCAGCATTTCAAAATAGTTTTTCGAGGAGAGTAAAACACAGATATGAATGCAATCAAGCATGCAACTCAACCAAAGATCCAAACAACATATTAAGCTCTCAAAATCATCTCTCAACAAAAATTTTAAGCACATGGATCTTCAAAAACACATACACACACACTAAACAAGTCTAACCGATTTTATATTTCAAAAACAAGTTAAGACAGTTTAATGAGCATATATTAACACATGTAAACCTTGTGATGGCCAAATCACATTGTATCTGCATATGTATCAAGAGTAGCAAAGAATATTGCGTGTTGTGTGTGAAAAACATCGCAAGATTGCAAATGTGTCAACATGTTATGACAATTTGAGATATGAGAAAATCACTTTAACTCACACACAATCATAACTGTTTGATGGGGATTATCACCTTCGAGGTACATCTTATAACTCCTACATCTCCTAGAATACACACTTGCAATCATATTTAAAAGCATTTTTGATCTTTTTTCTTTTGATTTTTCTTTGCATATTTTCTTTTTAAGCAAATCATGCATGGGCATATAAGAGATAGAAAAGAAATACCCAATTATGTTAAGCATTTGACATTCCAATTTTGCTATGCCGGAGTACACAAATGTCATTCATGATTGGCGGGCAACAGTGGTGAAATGGTTATTTATGCCTTTCTCTTAGGATTTTCTAATCCTTCCCGTCAAAAAGAGTGATACGAGTGTTAAGTACAAGAGACAACTTAATATTACTCATCACAAACAAGAGCTACAAAGCTCACTTGCTTAGTTGTGCATAGAGATTCTCATCTAAGCTACAAGAGATACAAAGTTTGAAAACTTTGTTTCAATGGTCATCCAAGGTACACAAGTACCAATGTACACAAACACACACTGTTTTTGTATTTTTCTGATTTTTCAAAAAAAAAAAATTTTATATGAAAAATAAAACAAAGCAAAATTGAAAAATAACCAAACAAAAACATGTTAAACAAAGCAAAGCATAAAAACTAGACTGACTCAAAACTTGAAAGCAAAACACACAAGTAATGCAAACAAAAACAAGAAGAGAGAGAAGAAAGTGATAGAATCACTTGGAGCCCTTTTCCTTTGATTAAACCCTTGAACTGGCGGTGAAGGGGAAGAATTGAAACCGTTCAAGTTCGAAATGAATATGAGGGCTTTGAGAAGATCTCCAAGGGGAGCAAGAGAGGATTGAAGCTGATTTTGGCTTCTAGATGCTATCATGCCGTTGCTCTATTGAGTGGTAAGCCACTTATAGCAATTTGGTCGAATATGACCAGTAACTCCACAATGATGACAGAGATGCTGCTTCTTCTGTTTAGGCTTTTGAGAGTTAGCCTTTTTAGCCCTAGGGTTCTTAGCTTCTTTCTTATCTTGCTTAGGGGGTGCTCCTAAGAAAAATTTACCTTTGTCTAAGTTCTCACTAGCTAACTCAGTTTTAACATTATTATTCTCAATTTCAACATTATTGCTAGGAGGAACAAAAACAGTAGTACTAGTAGAAGCAATATTAGAGGAAGAGATACCATACCCTAAACCTATTCGATCAAAAGCAGATTTTTGAAGATTGAGCATCTCATCAAGCTTTGCACTTGAAGTCCTCTGTAATTGAGCTCTAACTTGAAACAGCTCTGCTTCAAGCTTCTTGGTCTTCTCAGCCAAAAAATTGTTCTCGAATCTCAGTGCTCCAATAGTCTGATTGGCCTCATCAAACTTTGTGGAAAGCTCTTCACGATCAAGTTCCACATCACTGAGCTTCTTGGTGGCCAGCCTATAAAGTTTCTCATGCTTCTCAGAAAGCTTGTACAGATTCTCATAGGTTGTATGGATATCATCTTGATCATCCATCTTCTCAAACTTAGAATCCACCAATTCTTCTTCTTCATACACATCTTTAACAATCCCTTCAGTAGGATTAACAGTGGTAGTGAAGGCATTTAAGATTTCGTCATCCTCATTGTCAGAATCATCCTCAAGCTCGGTGTCGCTCAAAGTAGCAGCAAGTGCCTTGCTTTTCGCAATGCTCTTGAGATATGTAAGACATTCATGTTTCATATGACCAAAGCCTTGACACCCAAAGCACTTAGGTCCTGCAGGAACAGTGTACTGACTGCCATCCCTTGTATCCTTCTTCCCTTTATCTTGGCTCTTGAACTGAGAAGAACTGGATTGCCTACTGTCCTTGTCGAAGTCCTTTCCATTGGCGTTCTTCATAAACTTCTTGAACTGCCTAGTGATGTAGGACTTCATCTTAGAATCTTCATCGTCTGAAGACTCATCTGTGTCACTGTTCTTAGCCTTCAGTGCCATGCTCTTGCTCTTGCCTGACTTACCAATCCTTGTTAACCCTAGCTCGTAAGTCTGCAAATTACCAACCAGCTCTGTCAAAGGAATCTTGTCAATGTCCTTTGATTCCTCGATTGCCGTAATCTTGGCATGGAATCTCTCAGGCAGAGATCTGAGCACCTTTCTCACAATCTTGGGTTCAGGAATGGTTTCACCAAGATTGAACGCAGAGTTCACTATGTTCTTCAGCTTGGCATAGAACTCATCGAATGACTCATCCTTCTCCATCTTTATTTCTTCAAAGCTTGTAGTGAGCCTCTGAAACTTTGAATCCTTGACAGCCTTTGTACCCTCAGAGGTTGTCTAGAGAATGGTCTATGCCTCCTTAGCAATTTTAGCAGAGGATATCTTCTTGAACTCCTCATTTGTGACTGCACTGAATAAAGCATTCAATGCCCTGCTGTTGAAGTTTGTCGCCTTGATCTTTGCATCATCCTAATCGGCCGGCGCTTCTGTAGGCTTAGTCTAGCCTATCTCCATAGCTTGCCACACCTTCTTCTCTAGAGACTGCAAGAAAGCTCTCATGCGTACTTTCCAGTATGCATAGTTAGTGCCATCAAATAAAGGAGGTATAATTAACGACTGTCCTCTATCCATGACAAATAGGGGTCAATGGATTAACACAGCAAAGATTAAATCCTAATTAGAGTGTGCCTGCTCTGATACCACTTGATAGGCCATAAACGGATTGACCCCTTGTGATTGAAATTAATTAATTAATTAGCCAAGTTATTAATTAATCAATTTATCAAGCAAAACACGTGGTAGAACAAAAAAATCACCAATAAACTAATTATGCAGTGGAAAATAAATAACACGGTTATTTGTTTACGAATGGGGAAAACCTAACGGCAAAAGCCCCACCGGGTGATTTTCAGGTCACCACTCCCAAAACTCCACTATTATCACAACAAGCGGTTACAAGTAAAGGAATCCCAAGTACCTTACCAACCTACAGTTGAACCCTTACCCCAATACCCAATTGGACTTGTTCTGTAGTGACAGTTCCCCTTTTTGAAGCACGGCTCCTAAGTACGTGACTAACCAATATGCGGATCCCAGTATGCGACTTCAATCACCAACTAAGAAGGTTGTTGGCTGCAAAGTTCTTCAATTCATCCCAACGATGAAGATTAAGAAGATGTTTGGTCACAAAACCCTACGATGCAAATACACAGCAACTTCTTCAAGAGAAAGAGATGAACTAGGGCAAGAACTTTGTCTCCGGTCACAATTTGCTTGAACAAAGTTCTCTCAATACTTGTGAACTCTTTGACTGATGGAAATATGTAAGTGCGCAGTGGAAAAATTAACGGATCTACTACATTCGCAATTGATAACATGCACTATGTAAATTTCAGAATTCAAGAATAAAAGAGTGTACCTTGGTGTGGTGAATTTCAAAACAAAGATTGTAAGCACTTGGGAATACTTCTAATCTTCACTCCAATTCCACTAATGCCCAAGATGTGCGGTCTCTCAATCAGTTATATGAAATGTTCAAGAGAGAATTAAAGAGTGTCTAACACTCACATACACCATTTCATGTAAAGTATTCTCTCCTAAAATTCTGTATGTTTCTCTCCTTATAATTGATTATCTAATTGGGCTAGCCTTTTGGGCCTTTCTAATTGGGCTCTAGTATGTGGCTTGGAGTGGGACCAAAAGGGACCAATAAGACACTAGCTCCAATGGGCCTTGGGCTTTTCTGTCAACTCTTGACAAGTCCAAAGTTACCATTAACTATATTTAGTACCACTATATAAATATAGTTGCACTCTAGGTCTTATCTATAAATTATATCCCAAGACTTTATTGTGCATGCAACCCCTTCATAAAATATTCGTAGTAATACAAAGTTATAAATGTAGATTGCCACTTTGTAAATTACTACATCTTAATCCTTGAGTACCCGGTTTAATCCTTTTAAGTTATTCACCATATATTTATGAAATTCAATTTCATAATTATATATTTTAGTCTTACTAAAGTGGTTAGGCCTAACTCTCTGAATAACAAACCCATTAAACTTATCTCAAGGGAATATTTTGTATCTCCTTCAAGAGACTATGAATTCCATCTTGAGAATATATGTTCCATCAACACTAAATGTGGCTGCCCAACATACTGATGTTTTGACCGTTACTTTAGATCTCACTCTTGATATATCAAAGCAATCTACACCTCATGATCAGGTCCATTATTCTCTCAGGATTAAGAGTTCATGCAAATATAAGTCGTGAGATTTATTATTCAATTGACAGTCGTTGGGAGAATAATAAATCTCACAACGGTCCAGTTCAATATGTCTTAACTCTTAAAATATATCAACATATCAACTAGAAGTCTCCACTTCCATGATTAAGACAAATCATCGTAATTGATATGTTATAGTCTTCGCAGATGAAACGCCTAATTTCATCACCGACTACGAACTACAATTCTGAGTTTACAAAGAACTTGTGACTTATATCTTTTGTGACTAAATCACATAAATCACATACTATGCATTTCATAGACTATTTGATAATGTTCAAATATTCATGTTACTATTATTTCAGATAATAATAAAACAACTTTATTAAACACAATATTAAGTCACACATAATGTCATACATAATGTCATACTTAATATTATACATAGCATCATACAATATGATTTAAGGGCACTTATCCTAACATTGACGACCCTTAAAACAATCATTTTATATGTTTAGGGTTAGGAGAAAGAAGGCCTTAACACATAATCACGGATCCCAAGAAAAATAGATTAGATTGCTGTTTTCTTAAAGCTCGACAGATAGAAGGTGTTGAGCAATTGTCGAGAAGGTGTCGAGCACACGGGCTAAACAGCTTCCTTAAACCTCGACACATGCTAGCTGTCAAGCTTTAATGTTTTTGCACTTTCAGCTTGTTTTCTTGAACAGAATTAAAGTTTTCAACACTTGATCTTGAAATATGGTTTCTTGAAGTATTTAAACATATCCTAAATTTACCCAAATACAAGTAAAGTGCGTTTTATCAAAGGATAAGTCAATTGCATAAAATAGTGACATATGTTCCTAACAAGTGAAACACATATGTCCTAACAGACTATTTCGTGAGTAAGGCTTACCAGTGAAATTTCGCGGGAAGCTAACCAGCGAAAATTTCCAAATTAGCTTTTAAAGGGCATTTCATGGGACATTTGTTTTAAACTTCTCCCATCTTCTCCCAAACCCTTATTTTAATGCTTCAACATCAAAACCCAACTAATTTCAAGTGTTTTACGTTCCATAAACATCTCTAAGGTAATCTTTAGCTCTTTTCATTGATTTTGATCCTTAGATTATGTTTTTGGGGGGGTTTTATGTTCATAGTTAGGATTTTCTCAAATGGGAGTTGGAAAACTTAATTTTTGTCAATTTTTTTGATTGGGTTTTGTTTTAAATGTTGATATGCTTTGGATGTTGGCCCCTTGTGGCAATAATATCATGTATTTAGGCAAGAGTTTCATATATTCATGCATTGTTTAACATACATGTGTAGTGTATGCACTCTAAGTGTTTGATAAAATAACCAAATGACATTTTCTCGTTGTTTTAGACTCTGATGAGTACCAATTTTTGGGGATTACCATGATTATGCATGTTTATCATGTTTTGATCATTGGTTGCGTGTTTTACAAACTTTACCCCGTGAGTGCCTTGCTCATGCATTGGTCATGCATCTCACATGCACACTAGATGCACACTAAATGCACCTTGCTGCACACACTCTTACACTTGACATGTTTTGCATTCACTCATGCTAGTTAAGTCTTTTTTGATCTTTTAGCACATATTACATGTTCTTGTGTCCTTGTCATGCCTTGGTTTAAACTTTGTTCCATCATCCTTAGCATGTCATGTTTACTTTATGCTTTGTAGCATTTTTTTGATGTTTTTTTCTTTCGTTTGAGCTTCATTTTCTTTTTCATCTTGCACCCCTCATGCATGATCTTTTACCCTTGTTCATATCTTTTTTTCTTTCCCTCATTCCTTTTGATTCATTTGTTTATTTGTGACAAAAATGGGGAAAGTATACTAGAGAGTATACCAGATTGCATTGTCATTTCTATATGACTTATGTGCACATTCTTAGGGGGAGAAATTCTACCTCGTGCACATTCGTAGGGGGAGAAAGCCATAGGGGAGATGCATATACCAAGGAGGAGAAGACATTTTTTTTTATAGAAAATCTTGTTTTGTCTTGTTTTACCTTATGCTCGTTTTCTCGTTGTTTTATGGTGCTTTGAGTTACATTTAGTATCTATGCTTTGTTGCTCTCATCGCATCATGTTTATGTGTTGAACATGCATACATCCCTATGCTAATGTGCTTTATTGGTTGCATGTTCGGATGATCATTTGCTTTGCTATATGATCATTGTGGTCATTTCTATATGACTGTCATGTGTTTGATCAAGTTGCTCATATGTTTCACAACATGTTTACTTGATCGCATTTTACTTGTTACATTATACTTGTCTTTTTATTACTTGATTTACCTTGAGGGTCTAATGTGTTTTGTGCAAGTGTTTCAGGTTACATATATATATGTTCCAAGTTCATCACAGCTTCTAGATTTAGGTGTGAGTGAGCTTTGCCATTGTTCCCAAACTCACGTTTAAGTCTAGAATATGTTTTAGGGTGTTTTGTCACGGAATAGCCAAAGGGGGAGATTGTTAAGTTATGATTTTTCTTATAACATTAGTGTTGGCTTATTCCATGACAAAAAGTGTCGTAATTGCATAAATTTGTTTCCTTGTATTTTTGTGGGATTTTATTGTATTAGGTTTAGTATTAAGTTGGTGAAGACTCAAGCTTAATTGAAGATTAAGTGGATTTCGCGAGAAGCTCGCGAGAAGCTAACTTGCGAAGTAGCCACGTGAGAAGCACATGACTGGAAGCTGAAGAGTCGTGCCAGGTTGTTAGTTTCGCAAGTGTCTCGTAGGTAAGGCCTTCTTGCGAGGTACTTGCGAAACATTCTATCTGGAGGATTTTTATGATGGAAATATGCATGTACGCAGCGGAAAATTAACGAATCTACTTCACTAGCAATTGATAACATGCACTATGTAAATTTCAGAATACAAGAACAAGAGAGTGTACCTTGGTGTGGTGAATTTCAAAACAAAGATTGTAAGTACTTAGGAATACTTTTAATCTCACTCCAATTCCATTAACGCCCAAGATGTGTGGTCTCTCAATCAGTTATATGAAATGTTCAAGAGAGAATTCAAGAGTGTCCAACCCTCACATACCCCATTTCATGTAAGTTGTTAGTTTTTAAAATTTTGTATGTTTCTCTCTTTATAACTGATTATCTAATTGGGCTAGCCTTTTGGGCCTTTCCAATTGGGCTCTAGTATGTGGCTTGGAGTGGGACCAAAAGGGACCAATAAGACACTAGCTCTAATGGGCCTTGGGCTTTTCTGTCAACTCTTGACAAGTCCAAAGTTACCATTAACTATATTTAATACCACTATATAAATATAGTTGCACTCTAGGCCTTATCTATGAATTATATCCCAAAACTTTATTATACATGCAACCCCTTCATAAAATATTCATAATAATACAAAGTCATAAACGTAGACTGCCACTTTGTAAATTACTATATCTTAATCCTTGAGTACCCGGTTTAATCATTTTAAGTTATTCATTATATATTTATAAAATCCAATTCCATAAATATATATACTTTAGTAATTTCTTACCAAAGTGGTTAGGCCTAACTCTCTGAATAATAAACCCATTAAACTTATCTCAAGGGAATATTTTGTATCTCCGTCAAGAGACTATGAATTCCATCTTGAGATTATATGTTCCATCAACACTAAATGTGGCTGCCCAACATACTGAGGTTTTGACCGTTACTTTATATCTCACTCTTGATATATCAAAACAACCTACACCTCATGATCAGGTCCATTATTCTCTCAGGATTAAGAATTCATGCAAATATAAGTCGTGAGATTTATTATTCATTTGACAGTCGTTAGGAGAATAATAAATCTCACAGTGGTCCAATTCAATATGTCTTAACTCTTAAAACATATCAACATATCAACTAGAAGTCTCCACATCCATGATCAAGACAAATCATCGTAATTGATATGTTATAGTCTTCGCAGATGAAATGCCCAATTTCATCCCGACTACGAACTATAATTCTGAGTTTACAAAGAACTTGTGATTTATATCTTCTGTGACTTTTCACATAAATCACATACTATGCATCTCATGGACTATATGATAATGTCCGAATATTCATGTTACCATTATTTCATATAATAATAAAATAACTTTATTAAACACAATATTAAGTCATACATAATGTCATACTTAATATTATACATAGCATCATACAATAGGATTTAAGGGCACTAATCCTAACAATCTCCCACTTGCCTTAAAGACTATTGTGCACTAATCTAACTCTCATTCCCTCTAAATGTGACTCGAAAGTCCTTTGAGGCAAAGCTTTGGTAAACAGATCTGCTAGATTATTTGCACTTTCAATCTTTGCTACCACCACATCTCCACGAGCAACAATATCTTGAATGATATGGTACTTCCTCTCAATGTGCTTTCCTTTCTTATGATTCCTTGGATCTTTAGATTGTGCAACTGCTCCACTGTTATCACAAAACAATGTGATTGGAACTTGCTCCATTCTCATTACACCAAGGTCAGAAAGGAATTTCTTGAGCCATACAGCTTCCTTTGCTGCCTCACAAGCAGTAACATATTCTGCCTTCATGGTGGAGTCTGCAATACAAGATTGCTTAATACTCCGCCAACTAATGGCTCCACCTCGCAAGGTGAAAACACATCCTAAAGTGGATTTTCTGAAATCTAAATCCGATTGAAAGTCTGAATCTGTATAGCCAACAAGTATTAAATCCTCACAACGGTAAACAAGCATATAATCTCTCGTTCTCCATAGATACTTGAGAATATGCTTTACAGCTTGCCAATGTTTTGGTCCTGGATTTGATTGATATCGGCTAACCATGCCAACTGAATAACAAATATCTGGTCTAGTACAAAGCATGGCATACTTGAGACTTCCTACTGCTGAAGCATAAGGAACTTGTCTCATCAAATCTTCTTCCTCTTGAGTCTTAGGTCTTTGGTCATTAGACAAAGGAACTCCATGTCTGAAAGGAAGTAATCCTTTCTTGGAGTTTTGCATGCTAAACCATTCTAGAACCTTATCTATATATCCAACTTGTGATAAGCCTAACATCTTATTCTTGCGATCTCGCTAAAGCTTGATCCCTAGAATAAAGTTAGCCTCACCCAAGTCCTTCATATCAAATTTGCTTGACAACCAAACCTTTACCGATGACATTACCCCTACATCATTTCCAATGAGTAGAATATCATCAACATAAAGCACTAGGAACATTACTACTTTATCATGATGTCTTTTGTACACACATGGTTAATCAAGATTTTGTTCAAAACCAAATGACTTGATTGCTTGATCAAATCTGATGTTCCATAACCTAGATGCTTGCTTAAGTCCATAAATGGACCTTTTCAACTTGCATACCATATGCTCTTGGTTCTTCGCTATGAAACCTTCCGGCTGCATCATTAGATTTCCTCTTTAAGATTGCCATTAAGAAATGCAGTCTTGACATCCATTTGCCAAATCTCATAATTATAATGAGCAGCAATGGATAAGAGAATTCTGATAGATTTAAGTATTGCTACTGGAGAAAAGGTTTCATCATAATCAATACATTCTTTTTGTGTATACCGTTTCGCCACTAGCCTTACTTTAAAGGTTTCAACCTTTCCATCTATCCCTCTCTTCCTCTTGTAAACCCATTTGCAACCAACAGGTTTAATGCCGTTAGGCGCCTCTACAAGATCCCAAACTTGATTGGAATACATGGAATCTAATTCAGATTTCATAGCTTGGACCCAATGATGTGCATCTATATCATTCATTGCCTCTTCATAAGTGTAGGGATCTGATTCAGCCTTTTCTGAGATAGCTTCATAAGTTTCTCCCAAATCTATGAATCTTATAGGAGGTCGAACAATTCTCCCACTACGACGAGGCACCTTTGTACTAGACATCTTATGAATAGTATCTTGTGGTGTATCTAATACAGCCACATCATCCCTAGTTTCATTCATTGGTTGTTCATTTACAGGTTCATTCATTTCAGCCAACACAATTCTACTTCTAGGAGTATAATCATTCATATAGTCATTTTCCAAGAATTTGGCATTTGTGCTAACAAATACTTTATTATCTTTATGACTATAGAATAAACCTCCAACAGTTCCTTTTGGATACCCAACAAAGAAAACAACTTCTGTTTTAGATTGTAACTTGTCAGACTTTCCTTTTAACACATGTGTTGGACAACCCCATATATGGAGATGTCTCATACTAGGCTTACGCCCATTCCACAACTCCACAGGTGTTTTAAGAACAGACTTCGAAGGTACTAAATTCAGAAGATACATTGCAGTATTTAAGGCATATCCCCAAAAAGAAATAGGTAGAGTCGAATAACTCATCATGGACCTAACCATATCTAAAAGAGTCCTATTCCTTCTTTCCGCTATACCATTTTGTTGTGGAGTTCCAGGTGCAGTCAATTGGGATACAATCTCATTCTCAGTTAAGTAATCCTTAAAATTCCCAAGAAGGTATTCACCACCACAATCAGATCGAATGGCCTTTATGCGTTTACCCAATTGATTCTCAACTTCAGCCCTAAACTCTTTGAACTTTTCAAAGGTTTCAGACTTTCGTTTCATTAGGTACACATAACCAAATCTAGAGTAATCATCAGTGAAAGTAATGAAATACTTATAGCCACCTCTTGCTTGGATTGACATAGGACCACATACATCTGAGTGCACTAGTTCTAGCAAATCTTATGCTTTCCTACCTTTTGCATTAAAAGGTCGTTTGGTCATTTTACCTTCCAAACAAGATTCACAAACTGGAAATTCATCAAAGTCCATGGGCTCTAAGAGTCCAATCTTTGATCAGTCTTTGAATTCTGTTTGAATTAATATAACCTAAACGCAAGTGCCAAAGATATGCATCACTAGTAGAAGGAAACTTTCTCATTAATGATTTTACATGAGAGTCATTATCTAATTCAGAATTATATAATTCATGCTTATCAGGAGTTAAAATATAAAGACCATCCACAATATTGCCAGAACAGATAAACACTTTACCCTTCTTTATTACAACATTGTCTTTAAGGATAATACAATATCAATGTTTACCTAAGTAAGTAGCAGAAATTAAATTCCTACGAACATTAGGTACATATGGACAGTCTTCCAATACTAAAACTCTTGACTTAAAACATAAATTAAACACTCCAACAACTACAACCGGAATCCTGCTCCCATCAGGCAAAGTAAGAAACAACTCCCCTTCTTTAAGCTTTCTGGTCTCCTAGAACCCCTGCAATGAATTGCAGATATGATTAGTACAACCTGAATCCACACACCAGGAATCCATGGGATTTTGTACCAAACATATTTCTAGAAGGAATGTATTTTTCATACCCTTATTGTTGGCAGCCTTGAATTTTGGACAATTCCTCTTCCAAAGTCCTTTTTCACCATAATGGAAACATTTTCCTTTGAGCTTCTTTCCTTTGTCAGCAACCCCTAAGGCAATTTGTTTACCCTCTTGCTTGGTGAAGTCCTTCTTCTTTTTCTTCTTACCTTTGCCTTTCGACTTAGGTTGAGAAGTAGAAGCTTCACCAATATTGGCTTCAACATTAGAAGTACCAAGGATGCCTTCCATCGCTACCAACTCATTCATTAATTTAGACAATGTATAAATCTTTTTGTTCATATTATAGTTAAGTTTGAATTCCTTGAATGATTCTGGTAGTGACTGGAGTATCATATCAACTTAGGATTCTCCATCAATATCGGCACCTAAAACTTCCAATGTATTCAGATTAGAGATCATTGTAAGACAATACTCCCTTACTGAACTACCTTAAGCCATTTTGGTATTATAAATTTGCCTCATGGTCTCTTGCCTTGCAGAACGGCCTTGCTCACCAAACATCTCCTTCAGACTTAGCATAATGTCCGAAGCTAATTCTACATCCTGCATTTGATGCTGTAGAACATTTGAGATAGATGCTAAGATGTAGCACTTGTCCATCTCATTAGATTTCTACCAACGATCATATCGTTGTTTTTCCTCAGGAGGAGCATCTAATGAAGGAAAGCTAGGACATGGTTTAGTAAGCACATATTTGTGCTCTTCAGCAGTGAGAACTATGTCCAAATTTTTTTTCCAGTCAACATAGTTGGATCCAGTCAGTTTGTTTTGATTAAGAATAGTAACAAGTGGGCTAAATGATACCATGTTCAAATCTGAAAACAATAAACATGAATATAATAAGTAAACTGCACATTATCAATTTAGCATATAAACATATAGTATGGAACCTTAATAAAACCATAATATAATATATGCAACGACAACCCAATCCCATATTCAATATCCATCAGCATAGAGTGAACATTAAATACTATGATTGATTGAGAACTATTCTCATTATTAGTGCTATCATGATAACTCTTATCAAACACTAATAATATGCCGTTATACATTTGGCCTTTAAATAATAATAGTAAGAACTCAGCATAGAGGATATTATAATATTTAGTCTAGTGTATACCATTGTCTAGAATCATGTGTAGCCACATTTCATCCCCTTAACAGGCTTATTTTGTAGTACCATGATACAAAACACCCTCCGCATGGAATGCAAAGCTAGAGGCTAAGACAAGGTGTTTGATCAAACTACTATAAACCAAGAAATTCAATCTTGTAGGATCATGAAATAAATACTCTCTGCATGGAATGCTAAGCTCGAGGCAAAGACAAAGTATATATTCCACACTACTATGAACCGACAATGGAGGCTGTGAGATGCAACCCTTGTATCTCTCTCCCACTAGATGTTTTAAAGGAAAGGTTTTTAATTTTAAAACATGCATAATCTAATTACACATAGTCTTACTCCTTTTACATGTGAAAACACTTAGAAAAAATTCTGATATTCCTTCTTTCGATTGATTAAATGTGCCCCTCGATCGATCGAAAAAATTAAAAAAAATTCGAACTTGACCACCTGACTTGTTTGATCGATACTCGATTGCCTCTCGATCGATCAAAAAACAAATTCGATCGATCAACTAGCAATCGAAAATTAATCTATTTAAAAAGTCTGATCACTGTTTCACTCGATCGATCGAAAGTGATTTTCGATCGATCAAAACTCGTGAAACTGGAATTTTTAAAAAATTTCCAAGGCAGTTTTCTACGGTTTTTCTTGAACAAACAATTAACATACTAACATGATAGTCAGAGAATGATTTCAAAACTGAAATTCATTGATGCTATAGCCTTAAAGATCAATTTAACATACTTAAATTCAAATTTAAACAACATCATAACATCAATATCAGTTTTTATCAAATCATAGTTTCAATAGCCATGCAGAAAATTAAATGCATAATCTTCAAACAATATGAAACTATAATCTCTAATTCCAAAACTCATAAAACATGTTATACAATTTGAAATTGAAGACCGCTCTGATACCATTTGATGGAAATATGCATGTACACAGTGGAAAATTAACGGATCTACTTCACTCGCAATTGATAACATGCACTATGTAAATTTCAGAATACAAGAACAAGAGAGTGTACCTTGGTGTGGTGAATTTCAAAACAAAGATTGTAAGTACTTGGGAATACTTTTAATCTCACTCCAATTCCACTAACACTCAAGATGTGTGGTCTCTTAATCAGTTATATGAAATGTTCAAGAGAGAATTCAAGAGTGTCCAACACTCACATACCCCATTTCATGTAAGTTGTTAGTTTTTAAAATTCTATATGTTTCTCTTCTTATAACTGATTATCTAATTGGGCTAGCCTTTTTGCCTTTCTAATTGGGCTCTAGTATGTGGCTTGGAGTGGGACCAAAAAGGACCAATAAGACACTAACTCCAATGGGCCTTGGGCTTTTCTGTCAACTCTTAACAAGTCCAAAGTTACCATTAACTATATTTAATACTACTATATAAATATAGTTGCACTCTAGGCCTTATCTATGAATTATATCCCAAGACTTTATTATACATGCAACCCCTTCATAAAATATTCATAGTAATATAAAGTCATAAACGTAGACTGCTACTTTGTAAATTACTATATCTTAATCCTTGAGTACCCGGTTTAATCCTTTTAAGTTATTCATTATATATTTATGAAATCCAATTCCATAAATATATATACTTCAGTAATTTCTTACCAAAGTGGTTAGGCCTAACTCTCTAAATAACAAACCCATTAAACTTATCTCAAAGGAATATTTTGTATCTCTGTCAAGAGACTATGAATTCCATCTTGAGAATATATGTTCCATCAACACTAAATGTGGCTGCCCAACATACTGAGGTTTTGACCGTTACTTTAGATCTCACTCCTGATATATCAAAACAACTTACACCTCATGATCAGGTCCATTATTCTCATAGGATTAAGAGTTCATGCAAATATAAGTCGTGAGATTTATTATTCATTTGACAGTCGTTAGAACAATGATAAATCTCACAGTGGTCCAGTTCAATATGTCTTAACTCTTAAAACATATCAACTAGAAGTCTCCACTTCCATGATTAAGACAAATCATCGTAATTGATATGTTATAGTCTTCACAGATGAAATGCCCAATTTCATCACCGACTACAAACTATAATTCTGAGTTTACAAAGAACTTGTGATTTATATCTTCTGTGACTTTTCACATAAATCACATACTATGCATCTCATGGACTATATGATAATATCTGAATATTCATGTTACCATTATTTCAAATAATAATAAAACAACTTTATTAAACACAATATTAAGTCATACATAATGTCATACTTAATATTATACATAGCATCATACAATAGGATTTAAGGGCACTAATCCTAACATTTTAAGTGTGACTTTCTTACCCTTCACCCTTACTATATATACCCTTATTACCCACATAAAATTGTAAGGAGGCCATTTAGAGAGAAAAACCCTAGATATGTTTTCTACAACACACACACCCATCTTTTTGAGAGAGTGCTACTCATCCTTAGTGAAAAATCATTCTAGCTTCTTCTCCTTCCCTCTCCCATTGTCATACCTTGAGAGGAGATTTGTACCCAAACACAACCCACACCTTTTCAGAGTGTAAAGAGTGCTTTGGAGCTTGGGAAGCTTTGGAGATTTGCCAAAAGAAGCCGGTGAGGCTTGGCAGATGCAATCGGGCGTATTGCGGGATCCGGAGAGCTAGAGAAGACAAGGCTTTGTTAAGTTAGTTGGTAGTAGGAGACTAGGCTTGGAGGGTCTTTTGTTATTCGTGTACTCTAACTTTATTCTCTAGTGGATCGATTTATCGCTTGGAGGGCGGCAGAAAGGTTTTTCGCCGAGTTCTTCAGTTTCCTCTTCGATAACACATCGGCGTGTTATCTTGTGTTTGCATTCTCTCTTCCCTTACTCTTGTGCTTTACCTTTATTGTTTGTTGTTCATGTTTACGCACTAGAGTAGTTATCGGTTTATTGCACTTTATTTACTCTTGTTTCGCACTTAGATAAGTTAGAGTAAAAGCAATCTAGCTGTAATTTTTAATTGGGGGTCTAAGCAGTTCTTGTGTATTCACACAAATTCGAGCTTTCATTTATGTTTGAACAAGCTTGGATATATTTATAGGCTACATGGTTAACTAATTTTTTTCCGAAGAAAATAAATACATTATGACTGCAATTTCGAGCTTGGCTTATTGATTATCAAACTCAATTCTTAAAGTAAGGCTTGAGCTTAACGTGTTTGTTAAACAAATATATGAAATTTTTTTCTTAATTTGAACATAATTGAATTGTTTGACTTGTTTGTAGCTCTAATGAAAATTTACTATCCAAATTATCAAAATTAAGTATTAAAATGATCAAGAAAATGGTTGTGTACAAATTTCAGTGTATTAACTAGTAACTCTCACCTTGTAAATAGACATTTGGTAATAAACCATAAATATTCCACCTAATGCATGAAACTTGCAAGCTTGTTATTTGCTTAAACATATTTTCAATCTAGTACTTAAATTTGTTTTATGACATGAGTATCTATTTGATAGAATGTACAAAGAACATATTAATTCAAAAACAAAGAAAAGAAAAAGACGAATAGAACTACTTGTTGAAGAGAATTATAAAGGCAAATTATATTTTTCCACCCTAAAATTTCATCTCGATTACACTTACCACCCCTTGAATTATGGAAAGGCACGATTAAGTGATCAACCTCCCAAACTTATAACAGTATCTCCCTTGTTGTCTATTTTGCTATTAATTCCAGTGGAAACTACAAACACTTGCACCCCTCATGACTTTTTGAAAATGAGGAAATTCCCTTAAAGATAGGGATGACCCTTATTAATGAAAATATAAGGAAGATTCGCTTTTGATGATTTGGTATTATTAAGATGAGAGCGACTAATGCACCAATAAGAAAAAGTAAGTTGATTTAAGTTGAGGTAACGAAAAATGGCAGGTGAAGACCAAAAAAGACATTAGTAAAAGTTGCAAAAATGACATGTCAATTAAAGAAGTAACAAAGAGTATGAGCTTAGATAGAATGGAATGAAGGAAAAGAATGTATATAGCCAACTCTAACGGATTTGTTGAGGATCCATAACCGATCCTAAAAATTTTGGACTAAGGTTGTTGTTGCTATTGTTGTATAAGAGAAAATCATTACGTTTTGAATGTTCAAATAGTGTGTAAAACACCTATAAATGTTTAGACCCTCAAATAAAAGTTACGGCTCGATTGATTTTACTCTAACTTAATACTAAGTGCGGAATAGAGTAAATGAGAGCGTATAAACAAACAAGCAACTCTAACCCATATTCATAATAACCCAGCAGTAAAATGAAAGGTAAAAGAGTAGGGAAGAAAGATCCAAACACAAAGACAATACAGCGACGTGTTATCGAAGAGGAAACCGAAGTCCTCGGCGTAAAACCTCTCCATTGCCCTCCAAGCGGTAATGGATCCACTAGACAATCAGTTGGGATACATGAGTTAGCAAGAGACCCTCCAAGCCTAATCTACCCGATGTACCTAAGCCCTCCAAGCTCCTACTCCAACAAGGCTACTCGGAACCGTGTCTTGTCTAGCTCTTCAGATCCCGCAACAAGCTCCATGTTGCATCTGCCATCCTTGGCTTTTTCCAATACTTCCCAGCAGCACCAAAAACCTCACTGAACACTCTGAAAGGGTGTGGTAAGTGTTTGGGCTATCAACCTCTCAATGATATGAAAATGGAGAGGTAGGAGTTGAGGAAAATCCACAAGCAATTGTGTAGAGATATGTGGGTATAACAATCTCTAACTCTCAAGGTTTTGTGGCTAGGGTTTTCTTTTAGAAGCACTCCTCAACATCTGTGGGTAATGTGGGTATATATAGTGTGGGTACAGAAAATGTGTATCAGATAGCATAGTCTGGAAAAACAGAATGTTTCGCGAGTGTCTCGTGGGAAGGCCTTACCCGTGAGCTACTCGCGAAACACAACTGTCTCCATCTGTCCTGACTCTTTGCATTCCAGTAATGTGCAGGGCACATGCATCATTTAGCGGGATGCTTAGTCGCAAGCTACCCGCGAGAACTATTGCTTGAGTCTTCACATTCTCTCTCTCTCTCTATCACACAACCCGTACAATTAAAACCCACAATAAATACAGGGTACAAAAGATTGATTAAAATTACACTCAAATTTGGCACGAAATTAAAGCCAACAAAACACAGTTGTAAATTACAACTTTACAATCTCCCCCTTTGGCTATTCCGTGACAAAACCCCTAAAACAGACTCTAAACTTAGACGTTAGTTTGGGAACAGTGGCAAAACTCAGTCACACCTAATCTAGAAGCTGTGAAGCACTTGTACGTATATACCTGTAACCTGAAACACTTGCACATAAACAAAACTTTCATTGAGCTTATGACAAGTTGAACACAAGGTACGTACATGAACAAGTAAAATGCGATCAAGTTTGTAAACACAATATATCATGTAAGCATAGCTTGATCAAATAAGTTCAGTCATTAAAGAATGACTACAATGAACATTTAGCAAGTAAATGCTCATCCGGACATGCAATGCAATGAAGACTAATCACAATGATCAATTGCATATCCAACACAACCAATGCAAAATACACGAAGTATATGCATTTAGGATACAAGATCCTACTAGGGCACAAGTGTAAGGTACTTAAGACATATTAGCAATATCTTAAAAGTACAAAAAAATGCTACAAAGCATTAAGATAAACACAAATGCTGAATATAAGACTGAAATTAAGAACAATGTACTAAAGTTTTAAACAAAAGCAATAAAGACTATAAACCAACAGTTATAAAAGCTAAAATAAACATTGGTAAACCGCCTGTAATAAACCAATGTATCTCCTCCCTCCTCCTCAACACGAGCCCGTGGTATCGTATGCACACCTGTTTTGGAGCCTTTGATATGAGTTGTGCTCCTAGTTACTGTGTGTGCACCAATAGGATAGTCCCTTTGAACCACAGTGAGGCCACTCAAAAGTTTAAGCCTTGCCTTTGCTAATGAGAGTGGGGAAGGGCATGATAGTCCTGGAGTTCTACTTCTCAATGCTCTTCTTTAACAGATGGAAAATATGTCCACATATATCAATCTCCTTGTGAGTAAAGAGATTATACAAGAAGATTGTCCTTGGAGCGGACAATGTTGTCAGGTTTGTGACCGGATATAGATTGGAGATCATTACATGGGCAAGAGTCCTCATCTCCGGACTGAATGGAATGGTGTTCATGGAAGACTTCTTAGGGGAACCACCAAGAGTCAGTACCATATTCTCAATAGAGTCCAAACGATCCTCATATTGGACTGTGATTGTCTGTGAGGGAGGACAAATCTCCAAAAAATTTTGTATGCTGTCCCTTGTAATCACAAACTCCTTGTGTCTCACCCAGTAATCTATACGATCCCCTTCCATACTAGCATTTGAGAAAAATTCTTTTATTATCTCCAAGTATACAACCCCAACCGGATTCAAGAGCTTTGTCCACGTCCTTTCCTTGAACACTTCAGGTATGAAAGTGTCCTCAAGGGTTTCCAACTTAACAACCCTTTCCATGATAATGGTGGCTTTGTTGTAACAGTCATTGTACTTCAAATCTGCTTCAATGGATTTGAAGTTGGTAGAATCTGTGCGAGCACGTTTTGTGGATTTCTTGGTCGCAAAATGTTTGGTAGGAGACATCTGCACAAGGGAACACAGAACAGAAAGGAAACATGTGCACAAACACAAAACAAAACACAAAACTTGATTAGATTCAAGTTAGTCCAAACCAAAGATAAAAATGCTTAAAACAGAGCGTAATAAAGTTAAAACAACATGCTATAACTATTAAAACACGTAAACATAAACACAATGCATGAAAATAAGTGACTGTGCATGTGTGTGCATGTGATGTGCATGTGTGTGCATGAGCTGATGCATGTGTGTGCAGCAGGTGATGCATAGTGTGTGCCTAGAAGGTGTATGGCATGGCACAAAATGGGAAAGTGTGTACAACACACACTCATTGATCAAAACATGTCAAACATGTTCAATCAAGAGTAAACCCAAGCATTGGCACTTAGTTGAGTCCAATTTAGCACAAAAGTGTCATATGGACATTCTGTCAAACACATAGCATGCATCAGTGAACAACATCTATGAACAATGCATGAACATATGTGAAACTACCTCAATACATGTTTAAATTGCCTCATGGGGCCAACACAGATACAAACACATCAAATGGGACTTAGCCCAATCAAAATTTTGGAAAAATTTGCACAAAATTAAGAAACCCAACCCTTTTTCGAAAAATCCCCAAATTTTTAAAACCCTAACTTAATTTCTGCATAATCCTAGACAAACATGAAGAAAATGTTTTAGAAAACATACCTTGAAGTTGAAGATGCATAAAACAAGCTTGAAAATAATGGGGTTTGAGTGAAAAATGATTTTGGGTTGAGAGCGGTTCGAGAGAGGCAGTACGAGGGAAATGAAATTATTTTAAAAAAAAAATGTCACATCTGCTACATAAAAACTAAAAACACGCGTTTTTCACGGGTTAGTAGTCGCGATATTAGTCGCGAGACACACTGAAGCTTTCGCGAGAAGCTTTTAGTCGCGAAATAGTCGCGATAGCCTCTGTATGACATTGAAAAATTTCCAGTTTTTGCCTATAAACATTTCGCGAGAAGAGTTTAGTCGTGAAATACTCGCGAGGAAGTAGCGAGACTTTCTGTATAAAAATGTGACTTTTTAATTTCCCTTAAGCACATTTCGCGGGAAGCTCTAAGTCGCAAGCTTCTCGCAAAATAGCCTCTAAACCAGTTTTTGAAGAAAAACACAAAAATGCATTTTGAACAAAAACTAAAAGCACGAAAGTATAAAATCACTTTCAAAAACATATAACACACTCAAAAATCTTTTTGGGTTTGATCAACAAGTAATTGAGCATACACATCACATTTGAACATGTACAATCACACAAATGAGATAAGCATCAATTGAATCAAAGTCTTGTGTGTTGTGGGTGAGTACCAAATGTGGAATATTCCTTAGACCAAAGTGAAGCTTCAATGATCAATTCAATCAAGTCATACACAACTGGTACTCAGTTAAGTGGACTATCTCAATTATAGAAATGAGCATATATGACCTCCCACAAGAGAATGATTACAAAACTTAGAAGCTTTTCATTTGGCTTCTGTATAAATCATAACATTTGATCCTTTTTGGATAATACATCTCTTTTTGAGATCGGTACTTGAAATTTTTTATATTTCAACATTGAGACACCTTTGGCTTTTTGAGCACCATACATTTTAATACAAAAGTCGCTTTCCCTTTTTCCTAGTCAAATACTAGTATGTGCGGCAGGCTTTTGCAGCTCATAATCTCTTTTTCATTTTGAGATTTACATTTGGTGAGCTCTATTGCAAAAACAGAAAAATAAAGGTGGGAAGATATATAGGCACAAGTCTATGCAAGTATCAAGACCATCAAGACTTTTGACTAATCATTCATGACAAGCTTGAAGATCTATTTACAACAATCACAAATAGTTTTCAAGATTTCTCCCACAAAGAGATATGTGCATACATAACAAGTTAAGCTCATAAATGCACTTCGGCATTAGTACGAAGGTACTGGGCCAAACTCACATGTGATACACACAACACAAGCGATCAAACTTTTTGAAGACTTTTCAATTTTTATGGGTTTTTGAATTTTTGAACACACTAAAAAACAGAACAGGTAAAGTAAGATCAACATAATGTAAAAACATTTGAAAAAACTAAACAAGCACAATAATCAACCCAAGCTGGAACTATAACAAAAAGCATACAACCAATTAAAGTAACAAAGCATAGGAAGTATTAATGCATGGATATGTTGTAATACTTATGCATGAGTACCCCTCTTCACCCACACGGCACGTGCGTTTGGGGTGATATCCCTAAATGATTGGGTACGAGTGTTGTGGCATTCAAACCTTCTGTTAAAGCTTGCCAAACAGGTGGTGAATGCATCAATCATTTTCATCACATCCATCACTCCGGAATCACCATCTCGACCTCTTGATTGCTCAACAGCCCAATTCCATTTGTCATTTCTTGGTCCTCTTGACATCTGATCACTTGCATTCTTCAATGCTCTAAGCTTATGACAATTTGGTCTGGTGTGTCCTTGAAGTCCACAATGATGGCAGAAATGATTTGTTCTTGAACCTCTTTGTGATTTTGGAAGTGATTTCCCTTTGGCTTCAAACCTGACCACTGATTGGTTACGAGGCTTATTTAACACCCGTTAGTCAGTCACATTCCTCTTCTTCTCCAGCTTCACTTTCTCAGCCTTTGTGGTAGCTACCACCGGTTCTTTGGCTTTCACAAACTTTACTTCCTTGGAGATATTGACAGTCGAACTACTCTCTCTAGCATCTCCCAATCCGATTCTATCAGAGAAAGGTTTTTAATGAGAAAGGACTTCATCAAGCTTTTTGGAGGAGACTCGCTCCACTTTAGCATTGGCTTGAACCACCTCAAGCTCAAGAAATTTTATCTTTTAGTAGGCTTCGGTCAGCTCTCCATTCAGCATCTCTATCTCACATTTGGCCTCCTTATATCGCATGAGAAGACTTCTATAATCTTCCTCTGCCCTCTTCATCTTTTTGATGACTGCGTTAGCCATTTTTGCATATTCACCAGTTTTCTCAAGGAGGGAATTGTAGGTCTCTTGCAGTCCCACTGCTTCTTTATCTTCCTCATCATTAGATTCCTCAACAATCCCAATTGACTCCAATTCAGTGTGCTCACCAAGCTCTTCCACTAGCACACTCAAATCATCTGAAGATTCCACATGAGCAATTGTCATGAATGCAGAGAAGTTTCCCTCTCCATCACAGCTTTCATCTGAATCTGAATTAGAGGAGTCTGAATCACTTAGAGTAATGGCATACACTTTGCCCTTTGCTTTCAAATAATTGAGATACTCTTTCTTGAAATGTTTGTGTCCGTTGCATTCGAAGCAAGTGATTCCTTGAGTGGATTGAGAGTCTTTTCCATCTCTCTTCTTAAAATCCTTTTTCTCCTTTCCGAAACTTGGGAATTTTCCCTTCTTAGCAAACTTTCCATTTTTCTTGAACTTCAAGAACTTTCAGAAATTCTTTACTAGATATGCCACATTTTTATCGACAACATCCTCATCTAATGAGTCGTGAGCTTCTACCCTCTCATTGATCGTCTTAAGAGCAAGGGATTTGCTCTTCCTTTGTGAGGGCAATGACGACTCATATGTTTGAAGTGAGCTAATTAGTTCTTGAACTTTGATATCATCAAGGTCCTTGCTCTCTTCAATTGCTGTAATCTTTGCACGGAAGCTCTCCGGCAATGATCGAAGGATTTTCCTCACTATCTTTGAGTCCTCTGTTTTCTCGCCCAAGTTGAACTTGCCAATAACCACCTTATTCAGCTTGTTATTGAATGAGTCAAATGACTCGTCCTCACTCATTTTCAGCTCCTTAAACCGAGTGGTCAGCATCTGCAACTTAGTGTCTTCCACTTTCTTTATTCCTTCATACATGGTCTCCAATATTTGCCACGCCTCTTTGGCAATTGTGATGTGAGATATTCTGTGAAACTCATCTGGAGATAGACCATAAAAAATAGCATTAAGTGCTTTGCTATTTGCATTAGCCGCCGTGAGAGCCGCCTTATCCCATGTGGATTTAGCGGCCTTCGGCCTAGTCCATCCTACATCTACTGCAACCCAAATAGCCTCATCGATTGAACATAGGAATGCCCTCATTCGGACTTTCCAAAAGGCATAGTTGCTACCATCAAAATATGGTGGAGCATTTAAAGATTGAGACCGGTCCATCTCAAACGGGGTTAAGGATCGCACTAAGGTAATTAAACCACAGCTAGTGCACCCGCTCTAATACCAATTGAATGTTCAAATAGTGTGTAAAACACCTATGAACGTTTAGACCCCCATGTAAAAGTTACGGCTCGATTGATTTTACTCTAACTTAATACTAAGTGCGAAATAGAGTAAATGCGAGCATATAAACAAACAAGCTACTCTAACCCATATTCATAATAACCTAGTAGTAAAATGAAAGGTAAAAGAGTAGGGAAGAAAACTGCAAACACAAAGACAACACAGCGATGTGTTTTCAAAGAGGAAATCGAAGTCCTCGGCGTAAAACCTCTCCACTGCCCTCCAAGCGGTAATCGATCCACTAGACAATCAGTTGGGATACATGAGTTAGAAAGAGACCCTTCAAGCCTAATCTACCCGATGTACCTAAGCCCTCCAAGCTCCTACTCTAACAAGGCTACTCGGAGCCGTGTCTTGTCTAGCTCTCCGAATCCCATAACAAGCTCTATGTTGCATCTGCCATCCTTGGCTTCTTCCAATGCTTCCTAGTAGCACCAAAAACCTCACTAAACACTCTGAAAGGGTGTGGTAAGTGTTTGGACTATCAATCTCTCAAGGATATGAAAATGGAGAGGTAGGAGTTGAGGAAAATCCACAGGAAATTGTGTAGAGATATGTGGGTATAACAATTTCTAACTCTCAAGGTTTTGTGGCTAGGGTTTTCTCTCAAAAGCACTCCTCAACATCTGTGGGTAATGTGGGTATATATAGTGTGGGTACAGAAAGTGTGTATCAGATAGCACAGTCTAGCAAAACAGAATGTTTCGCGAGTGTCTCGTGGGAAGGCCTTACCCGCGAGCTACTCGCGAAACACAGCTATCTCCATCTATCCTGACTCTTCGCATTCCAGTCATGTGCAAGGCACATGCATCATTTCGCGGGATGCTTAGTCACCAGCTACCTACGAGAGCTCTTCTGTCTTCAATTGCTTGAGTCTTCACACACACTCTCTCTCTATCACACAACCCTTACAATTAAAACCCACAATAAATACAGGGTACAAAAGATTGAATAAAATTACAATCAAATTTGGCACGGAATTAAAGCCAACAAAACACATAGTTGTAAATTACAACTTTACACGTTTAATTAACTTAAATAATTTAATTCCAGCTATAATTTAGTTATTACTTACTGAGATAGATTTGTTAAGGGGTATTTTTTTTTAGTTGACAAGTTTACTATTTATGAGAAAAGAATAAGTTAATCATGTAATTAATGAACAAACTCGAGCTTGTTTGGTAAGAAAATGAACAAAGCTTGAATATGTGATAGGCCAAGAATGTATTGACCCCTTTGGTAACTTAATCAATTAATTTAGCCAAGTGAAATTGATTAGATTCAATTACATGCAATACGCGTGGTAGCACAAACAAATCACCAATTAAACTAAATGCAGTGAAAATAAATTTGACATGGGTGATTTGTTTACAAATGGGGAAAACCACCGAGGCAAAACCTCACCGGGTGAATTTAAGGTCACCACTCCTGAGAATCCACTATTATCAAAACAAGCGGTTACAAGTAAAAGGAATCCCAGTACCTAATACCAACCTACAATTGAACCCTTACCCCAATACACAATTAGACTTGCAATGTAGTGACAATCTCTCATTTCAATGCACGGGTCCTAGTATGTGACTAACCAATCGATGCATGGATCCAAGTACGTGACTAACACACCAACTTAAGAAACATGTTGGCTGCAAAGTTCTTCAGTTCATCCAAACGATGAAGATCAAGAAGCTCCTTGGTTACAAAACCCTTGGCGTAAAGACGCAGCAGCTTCTACAAAGAAGATGAACTGGGGCAAATTGTCTCTGGTCACTTTGCATCAAGTTGCATCTCCTTAAACGGCCCTTAAAATAATCTTTATATATGTCTAGGGTTGTGAGAAAAGAAACCCTACACAAATAGCTTGGATTCGCATGAAAAACAGATCTGGAAATTTGAATTTTGTAATTCTCGATAGATACAGCTTCTATCGAGAGCTGTCAAGAATTAAACATTAAATCTTGATAGATACATTTGTCGAGCTATCTGTCAAGCTATCTGTCGAGCTTTAATGAACAGAACTTCTTCACTTGATTCTTGGATAGACTTGCATGGCTTCAATACTAGACTTGAACTCTTGTTCCTTGAAGTATTAAACACATCCTAGATCTACCCAATTGCAAGTAAACTACGTTTTGTCAAAGGATTAGCCAATTCTACATGACATACGTTCTAACAAGTTCCACATATGTCCTAACAATATGTAATTCAGTATGTTAATATTTTGACTCAATTTCAAACTAAAATTAAATTATCAATCATGAACTCTTAATACTCAGCTTGACTCAACTCATTTATAGCCCTCATTATAGGTGGGTTTTCCATCCAAGCATTTTCACTGGAGTCCCATGTTCAAACCTAGCTAACTTGAGTGCCACTAGGTTACTAGCTCTTGTGTGTGAATGCAAAGTTAATGTTTTAGGTGAGAGTTTATGTGTGAGAGTTTGGTAAAATACGTTATCATCTTAATCTCCCATTTTTTTTTTTGGATAATTAGATAATGAGAGGTGAGAGGATTTGAATCCTTGATGTCTCCGTTGAAAATACCAAAAAGTTCCATATGAACTATAAGACTCTTAGCATTAATCCAAAATTTTAAATCTAAGTTTGAGCTTGATAATTTTTTCTTCAATTACTCACTTTTGTTACTATGACCCAATCACTCTAGTGTGGGATAACTATTCAATGGCTTAGCTACTCACTTGTGAACATTTTCTTTCTATTTTTAAATTTCCTACCTGTTATCTTTGAGTCTTTTGGTTGAATATTGCAAAAAAGTTAGTTTATTTGTGTTATGGGTACTGTTTGAAGTTATTTTGTAAAATGAGAAAAGAAGAAAATTTCGGCAAGACCGTTGCTGAAATTCTAACAAAAAGTACGAGAGAGGAGAGATAAATGATGTGATGGTTGGAGTGAGAAAAAATTTGAATTTCGGTAATGAGGTTACTGAAATTCCTGCTGCCCAAAATTTGTTGCCCAGATGAAGTGCCCAAAAGAGAAGAGCTCAAAGCAATTGCTGAAATTGTAGGGGAGTAAGGAGAGAGAAAAAAGGAATAGTGGCAACCAAGTTGCCGAAAATGGGAGGAAAAAAAAAAAAAAAAAAGAATTGTGGCAACCAAGTTGCCAAAATTGTAGGGGAGAAAAAAGGAATTGTGGCAACCAAGTTGCCGAAAATGGGAGGGGAAAAAGAAAAAAAGAAAAAAAGAAAGGCAACCAAGTTGAGGATTTAATAGGAATTTTGGCAACCAAATTGCCGAAAATGGGAGAAAAAAAAAAAAGAATTATGGCAACCAAGTTGCCGAAATTGTAAGAAAAAAAATTTAATATGAATTTTGGCATGCCCAAAAAAAAGAAAAGAATTGTGGCACCGAAAATTGGAGGAGTCAATCACCTCTTCCTGATTCTTATTCTCCAAAGACTTAAGTATATAGAATATATCATTTATTCATTCCCAATAAAACCTACTGATATCACACACATAGAATCTATGTCATGTATAGATTCTTTTTTGTCTTTTTATTTCTCCTTCTCGTTATAAAAGGCAGCATGCAGCATCACTTTTTGCATTGCATTTCCTCACAAAAAGTGTTAATATTTTTTGTATTGTTTCACTTCCGATTTTTCATTGCTTTATTACTCTTCTGCTTTGCTCCAATGTGCACAACCAAGGATTGTAAGTTTTGGGTTAATGTGAGTTTTTTGCTTTGCTTTATTAACTTATAGCTCTAGAAATTAATAGATTTATTATTATTGTATAAATATATTCTTTGTAAATATTAGAAGCTAATACATTGTAAAATATTATGTATTGTTGTAGTTAATATTGTTTGTATGACTATGATTATGATTATGATTATGATTATTGTTGTTGTTGTTGTTATTATTCAAATTTTAGATTAATGAATTCTTTATGGTTAGGACTACAAGCATTTTTAGTTATATTTGAAATTTACCATAATAAATTGTAATAGTCACCATATATGAATTTGATTATTTTGTAGTTGATAACAATCAACCTATGACTTAGGTGCTTCTCCAAAAGAAAAAAAAAAAAAAAAAGATTATGCTTCTAGGCTAAGAATACTTTATTTTCAAATATCTTTTAATTGATTTCCATAACTTCAGTATAGATTGTTGCCTTTAACTTAGGCTAGGAACAGTCTATTTTGAAATTCAAATATTTTTCACTCATTGCAGAATATTGCCTTGTATAGCAAATCTCAAGTATCTTGTTGATCTCATTATAAATACAATATCTTGAACTCTTTTAAGGGTCAAATTGATTCACATAAATTTTTCAATATTGTTGTTATTTTGTGTTTATTTATTATTATCTGATTGAGTTTTTTTTTTTTTTTTTTTTTTGTTTTTTTTTTTTTTTTTTTCAATTATCACTCTATAATTCTCACTCTTTCAGTCAGTATCACAATTGTGGTAAGCATCTCGACTCTCTAATTAAATTTATATATGCGTTTTGTTAATTTTGAAATTATTTAATATTATTTATTGTTATTATTATTATATGACCACAAAAATTGTAATAAATTTTATTATTGTGATCTTTTTATAATCATTTTTACTTTGTTATTATCAATTATTACATCTATTACTTGGACAAAATATATTGCATAATATGTTTGTTGGTTTATAATAAAGATATGTATGTGTATTATTATTATTATTTTTATTTAGTACAATAAATCGTACATTTGTGTTTCTTTTTCTTTAAATTTTAGTTGGTATAAAAATGTATTAAGTTTCTTGAATCTTTACTTTTTAGGGTGGTTATAGGTTGGGAAATAAAAATTAATTATATGCTTTATAAATATCATACGCTAATATATTGTAAATATTATATATGGTTATATTATAGTTAATACTAATTATTGTGTGTATGATTATTTTTGCTAAAACTATTATTATTATTATTAAAAAATTTGCTTCATAAATCCTTTATTTGAGTTTCTTTCAATTTTATTATGAACTACAAGCATTGTAAGTTATATTTAATATTTAGCATAAAAAACTATAGTAGTCACTATATATTAATTTTATTATTTTTTATTATTGTTCTTTTGTTTTTATTTAGGATTATATTTTTTTAGAAGATATTTATGATTACCTGATTGTATTTTTTTGTTCTTTCTTTCTTTTCTTGCAAGTATCACTCTGTAATTCCTACATTCCTTCACTTCGTATTGCGATTGTAGTAAGCTTCTCGGCCCCCTAATTTAATTGGAAATTATTTCTTAGTTTGTAATTTTTTATATAGATGGTTTGTAAAAAATATACCTTAAGATATTGTAATTTTTTAATCTCAGTGTTTATATATTAAAGATATTGTGAAAATGCATCTTCACTTACACTATACTTTATATTATGTGTGTATGAATTTAAGAATACGATAATTAGGGTTGATTCCATTCCAATTATGAGTATGAGTATGATTATGACACATAACCCATCTCGATTATTGACATTATTCTTAATAAAATGCAAAAACCAACTCCAGTTGTCATCAGTTTCCTTCTCCACAATGGCAAAGGCAAGTGGAAAAAGTCGATTGTCACCATCCCACGTTGATGCAATCAATAACTTACCATTGTACTTACCATATAGGAAAGTTCCATCTATACTAATCACTAGCCTACAATGTTGAAAACCTTCAATTTATGGACCAAAAGCCCAGAACACTCTATCAAATATCACACAGCCTGACATAGTAACAGGTAATGTTCTCCAAATAACCTTGATGCTCAGGTTTGAATCAGTCAAAGCTTTCAACCATTTTGGCAATAATCGATAAGATTTGTCCCAATCACCAAACGCTCTACCAATTGCCTTTTGTTTCGCCTCCCATACCTTAAAATAAGAAGGCCGGTATTGGTACTTATTGTAAAGAGTCTGTTGAAGTGAAGAAATCTTTATGGTTGGATCATTTTTGACAATATCCCTCAACTCTTTCTCAATAATATGGATGTCTAATTGCTCGTGATCTTTGATAGGAAATTTAGACCCCGGTTGATAGAATTAACAAGTTTTAAACCCAAGTTGTTAATTAGATTTATTATGAATAAAATTTGTTAAAACAAACAAACATCAATATCATGTCAAAATCATGCAGCGGAAAAATAAATAAGACAAGATATGATAACCCAGGAAAACCAATGAAACAAACTAGTTTCACAGTAAAAAACCTGGGGGGAAACCTTCCTGAAAAGCAATCCACTATAGTAAAGAGAAGTTTCAGATCTAGTACAAAACCTTTGTCCCTAAACTCTACAATCCCCGTAGATGAACTTACAGCAGAAACCTTCTACCGCTTTAGAACCTCTGAACTTTTCAATATATGAACGTCACCTTTTTTTGCACGGATCCCAGTACGTGACTAACCAATGATGCACGGTTCCCAGTACGTGACTAACTCACCAACTTGAAGAAGATGTTGGCTGCAAAGTTCTTCACTTCATCAACAATGAAGATCAAGAAGCACTTTGTTACAAAACCCTAAGGCGCAAAGACGCAGTAGCTTCTTTTAGAGAGAATAAGGCACTGATCACCTTTTGGATGTGTTTTCCTTGTATTCTCTTATGTGACAGCCTCTAAAATAAGCCTTATATATGTCTAGGGTTGTGAGAAAAAAAACTCTACACAAATACATAAGCATGGGCCGAAAATCAGATCTGAAAAACTGATTTTCGTAATTCTCGATAGTATTTGTCGAGCCTCATTAAAACTCGATAGATAGCTATTTGTCGAGCAGCTGTCGAGCTTTAATGAATCAGCATTCTTCACTTGTTTCTTGGACAGATTTGCATGGCGTCAATACTAGACTTGAACTCTTGTTCTTTGAAGTATTAAACACATTCTAGATCTACCCAATTACAAGTAAAGTGTGTTTTGTCAAAGGATTAGCCAATTACATAAAATATGTCCTTAACAATCTTGTGGAAGTGTGGACTCTGTACATGTGTGTGGACCATTGTATTTCCTAACCTTAAAGAACCCATGTGTAGCCCGGAAGCATGCACGAAGATGCCAAGAACAATGTTTGCAACAAACAGACCAACATACTGAATCTGACTCTTTTACACTAAATGTTTGGTTCCTTTTGATGTAATATTGTTTAACAACAGCTTGTAGTTCATCCTTATCAGCAAAAAATAAGCCCACATAAAACTCTTGGGTAAGGTCCCAAGTACTCTGAATGGGCTTTTCAAATGGTGTGGTTGGATCAATCATATTATCCCACATGTTCTGTGAAAAGCTTAGTGATGAAGGTTGATGGAATGCCATTGTTGGACTGCTTTCATGATTAGGTTCATTGGGAAGCTCATGTTCATCTCCAACATCATCAAGGACCTTGTCGTTATCAAGTTGGTCATCACTATCCATGGCCCGCGTCCTTTCTGATAATGTATGGACCGCATTTTGAGTAGTAGCAGCTATGCGATGTGTATCATTAGGATCATTAGCAGCTCTCTGAGTGGCGGTTTGCTCATACTAAGCTTCAAACTCAAAACAAGTAGCCTTTAGTGCGACATGCTCAGTTGGGTTATCATAGTCAGCATCACTGGTGTCATTGGCCGATAAGGAACATGTTGGTCCTCAGTTGCAACATGGGTATATGGAGCATGATAGTTAGCACCACCAATGTTGATTGGGGAACGAGCCGCATCTTCAAAATAATGACCAGTATAAGTGGCATATGGATCATGAAAGTGCCCGCCATGTGAATAACTAAATGATGCACTCAGTCCTTCATTGGCATATCGAATGGGAAAAACATCTCAGTGGCTTCTTATGGGCTCTACACCCACGTACAACTCTGCACCTACAAATCCATATTGGTAGCCTAACATATCGAATATTGCATTAACACTATTATCATCTTCTACCAAAACTTGCTGGTAAGTCACAGGATGTGGATGACATTGAAAAGGAAATCTATACCAAATAGTAAGTTTTGATTCTTCTCTATTTATATGAAGCGTGGATGCTACTCCATCACATAGATCTTCAAATGTAACACCCTGACTTAATGAAAGCATAAAAGGAGGTGGCCCTTTGTAATAAACCCCCATTTTTGCCATGTTTAATTATTCCACCAGAATGGATGAGAAAAATGAACAACTTTTCTGTCATTCACACTAAAACATAACAATAGTATTAATATATTAACACTACACAACCATTAAAATGCAATACAAGAAGATAATCCATTAAAAATATTCTATGTTTAAATAGCTAGAGCTGAGAGAATTTTATTAAAGAGGATTGGTTCACTAATAATTTATTATTGTCCATCATAGTAGTTAAAATTGTTTTTTGTTTCCATTTTCTTAAGTAACTTAGCATAACATTAACATTTAGAATGATCTGTTATGGTTAAGTTAATTATTTTATATAGCTCTTCATTTTGCTTCTTCTAAAACAAGACAGATTATATAATGTTCTCATGAATCCATACAATAATAGATAAATATTTCTAATATCGTACAATTTTCGTTATTATTATTATACCTAAAACTTAGATTTTTGATTTATGAGCATATACTAACCTTTTTTTTTTTTTTGGGTTTTCTTATAGCATACATGTTTATTATAGGCTAACAAAGGAAGTATTTCTTTAAGGAAAATTTATGTCAATTTTGAAATATATTTTTGCTATATGAAATTTTAGGCAAGAATTCATGGACAAATAATTTAAAACATATCATACAAATCAGTTCATGTTGCAAAACACATAATACAAAAACAAGATTTTCATGAACAAATAATTTAACAAAAACAAGATTTTCATGCTTAGCCATGCCCCTAAAACATATCAACATGAATATTATAGAAAGAAAAGTAACTACTTAAGAGATGTAACTCACCTTGTCAGAGATAAAGAATGGATAAATATTTGCAAGTGTTGCTCCTTATAGTTATTTGTAGAATCTATGGCACACATGAATTGAAAATGGTTGATAGAATTATGAGGGGAGTAAGAGTTGAGAAGAAGGTTGATAACATTTTTAGGGGAAAAAGAGTAAAAAATAAAAACCGTGGAAACTTCAGTAACATTAGTATTGTTTAAATAGAATGCAAGTTTCATATAAGTTAAATACTTAGATTTTAAATTGTATAACTAGATACGCCAATTGACCAAATACAACACAACACAGACCAAGATGGGACACTCTGATACAAACAAATTACTTAACTATAAACATATATTCACTGTAAAGAATCTCTGTTTCTTTGTTTTTTTTTTTTTTTTTGGTGCACATCATGTTAGGATTAGTGCCCTTAAATCATTGTATGATGCTATGTATAATATTAAGTATGACATTATGTATGACTTAATATTGTGTTTAATAAAGTTGTTTTATTATCATCTGAAATAATGGTAACATGAATATTCGGACATTATCATATAGTCAATGAGATGCATAGTATATGATTTATGTAATTTAGTCACAGAAGATATAAGTCACAAGTTCTTTGTAAACTCAGAATTGTAGTTCGTAGTGGGTGATGAAATTGGGCGTTTCATCTGCGAAGACTATAACATATCAATTACGATGATTTTTCTTGATCATGGAAGTGGAGACTTCTAGTTGATATGTTGATATGTTTTAAGAGTTAAGACATACTGAACTGAACCGCTGTCAGATTTATTATTCTCCTAATGACTGTCAAATGAATAATAAATCTCACGACTTATATTTGCATGAACTCTTAATCCTGAGAGAATAATGGACCTAATCATGAGGTGTAGGTTGCTTTGATATATCAGGAGTGAGATCTAAAGTAACGGTCAAAACCTCAGTATGTTGGGCAGCCACATTTAATGTTGATGGAACACATATTCTCAAGATGGAATTCATAGTTTCTTAACGGAGATACAAAATATTCCCTTGAGATAAGTTTAATGGGTTTATTATTCAGAGAGTTAGGCCTAACCATTTTGGTAAGAAATTACTAAAGTATATATTTATGAAATTGGATTTCATAAATATATAATGAATAACTTAAAAGGATTAAACCGGGTACTCAAGGATTAAGATGTAGTAATTTACAAAGTGACAGTCTACATTCATGACTTTGTATTACTATGAATATTTTATGAAGGGGTTGCATGTACAATAAAGTTTTGGGATATAATTTATAGATAAGGCCTAGAGTGCAACTATATTTGTATAGTGGTATTAAATATAGTTAATGGTAATTTTGGACTTGTCAAGAGTTGACAGAAAAGCCCAAGGCCCATTGGAGCTAGTGTCTTATTGGTCCTTTTTGGTCCCACTCCAAGCCACATACTAGAGCCCAATTGGAAAGGTCCAAAAGGCTAGCCCAATTAGATAATCAGATATAAGGAGAGAAACATACATTTTTTTTATATACAGAACAACTTACATGAAATGGTGTATGTGAGTGTTGGACACTCTTGAATTCTCTCTTGACATTTTATATAACTGATTGAGAGACTACACATCTTGAGCGTTAGTGGAATTGGAGTGAAGATTAAAAGTATTCCCAAGTGCTTACAATCTTTGTTTTGAAATTCACCACACCAAGGTACACTCTCTTGTTCTTGTATTCTGAAATTTACATAGTTCGTGTTGTCAATTGCAAATGAAGTAGATCCGTTAATTTTTCTGCTGCGCACATGCATATTTCCATCAAATGGTATCAGAGCAGTCTTCAATTTCGAATTGTATAACATGTTTTATGAGTTTTGGAATTAGAGATTATAGTTTCATATTGTTTGAAGATTACGCATTTAATTTTCTACATGGTTATTGAAACTATGATTTGATAAAAACTGATATTGATGTTATGATGTTGTTTAAATTTGAATTTAAGTATGTTAAATTGATCTTTAAGGTTATAGCATCAATGAATTTCAGTTTTGATATCATTCTCTAACTATCATGTTCATATGTTAGTTGTTTTTCAAGAAAAACTGTAGAAAACTGCCTTAGAAAAATTCTGAAAATTCGAGTTTCACGAGTTTCGATCGATTGAAAATCACTTTCGATTGATCGAGTGAAACAGTGATCAGACTTTCTTAAATAGATTGATTTTCGATTGCTAGTCGATCGATCGAATTTGTTTTTCGATCAATCAAAGAAGTCAGATGGTCAAGTTCAAATTTCTTAATTTTTTCGATCGATCGAGGGGCATATTCGATCAATCGAAAGAAAGAAAATTAGAATTTTTTCTAAGTGTTTTCATATGTAAGAGGAGTAAGACTATGTATAATTAGATTATGCATGTTTTAAAATTAAAAACCTTTCCTTTAAAACATCTAGTGGGAGAGAGATACAAGGGTTGGATCTCAAGGCCTCCATTATCGGTTCATAGTAGTATGGGTAAGCACCTCGTCTTGGAAGAGAAATTGTCCAATATTCAAGGCTGCCAAGAATAAGGGTATGAAAAATACATTCCTTCTAGAAATATGTTTGGTACAGAATTCCACGGATTCCTGGTGTGTGGATTCAGGTTGTACTAATCATATCTGCAATTCCTTGCAGGGGTTCCAGGAGACCAGAAAGCTTAAAGAAGGGGAGTTGTTTCTTACTTTGGCTGATGGGAGTAGGATTCCAGTTGTAGCTGTTCGTGTTTATAATTTATGTTTTGAATCTAGAGTTTTAATATTGGAAAACTGTTTGTATGTAACTAATTTTCGTAGGAATTTAATTTCTACTACTTACTTAGGTAAACATAGATATTGTGTTATCCTTAAAGACAATGTTGTAATAAAGAAGGGTAAAGTATTTATCTGTTATGGCAATATTGTGGATGGTCTTTATATTTTAACTTCTGATAAGCATGAATTATATAATTTTGAATTAGATAATAATTCTCATGTAAAATCATTAAAGAGAAAGTTTCCTTCTACTAGTGATGCATATCTTTGGCATTTGCGTTTAGGTCATATTAATTCAAATAGAATTCAAAGACTGATAAAAGATGGACTCTTAGAGCCCATGGACTTTGATGAGTTTCTAGTTTGTGAATCTTGTTTGGAAGGTAAAATGACCAAACGACCTTTTAATGCAAAAGGTAGAAGAGCCCAAGATTTGCTAGAGCTAGTGCATACTGATGTGTGTGGTCCTATGTCAACCCAAGCAAAAGGAAGTTATGAGTACTTCATCACTTTTACCGATGATTACTCAAGATATGGTTATGTGTACTTAATGAGACGGAAGTCCGAAGCCTTTGAAAAGTTCAAAGAGTTTAGGGCTGAAGTTGAGAAGCAATTAGGTAAACACATAAAGGCCATTCGATCTGATTGAGGTGGCGAATACCTTTTTAGGGATTTCAAGGATTACTTAATTCAAAATGGGATAGTATCCCAATTGACTGCACCTAGAACTCCCCAACAAAATGGTGTAGCAGAAAGAAGGAATATGACTCTTTTGGAAATGGTTAGGTCCATGATGAGTTATTCAACTTTGCGTGTTTCTTTTTGGAGATATGCACTAAAAACTGCACTGCATATTTTAAATTTAGATCCATCAAAATCTGTTCCTAACACACCCAGGGAATTGTGGAGTGGGCGCAAGCCTAGTATGAAATATCTCCACATTTGGGGATGTCCAGCACATGTGTTGAAAGGGAAGTCTGATAAGTTGGAAGCTAAAACGGAAGTATGCATGTTTTTAGGGTATTCAAAGGAAACAAAGGGTTATTTATTCTATAATCATAAGGATAACAAAGTGTTTGTTAGCACCCATGCCAAATTTTTGGAAGATGATTATGTGAATAATTTTAATCCTAGAAGTAAAGTTGTTTTGGTTGAAATGAATGAACCTGTAAATGAACAACCAATGAATGAAACTAGGGATGATGTGGCTATATTAGATACACCACAAGATATTACTCAAGAGATGTCTAGTACACAGGTGCCTCGTCATAGTGGGAGAATTGTTCGGCCTCCTATAAGATTCATAGGTTTGGGAGAAACTTATGAAGCTATCTTAGAAGAGGCTAAATCGGATCCTTACACTTATGATGAAGCAATGAATGATAGAGATGCACATCATTGGGTCCAAGCTATGAAATTTGAATTAGATTCCATGTATTCCAATCAAGTTTGGGATCTTGTAGAGGCGCCTAACGGCATTAAACCTGTTGGTTGCAAATGGGTTTACAAGAGGAAGAGAGGGATAGATGGAAAGGTTGAAACCTTTAAAGCAAGGCTAGTGGCGAAAGGGTATACATAAAAAGAAGGTATTAATTATGAGGAAACTTTTTCACCAGTAGCAATGCTTAAATCTATCAGAATTCTCTTATCCATTGCTGCTTATTTTGATTATGAGATTTGGCAAATGGATGTCAAGACTGCTTTTCTCAATGGCAATCTTGAAGAGAAATCCATATGATGCAACCGGAAGGTTTCATAGCAAAGAACCAAGAGCATATGGTATGCAAGTTGAAAAGGTCCATTTATGGACTTAAGCAAGCATCTAGGTCATGGAACATTAGATTTGATCAAGCAATCAAGTCATTTGGTTTTGAACAAAATCTTGATGAACCATGTGTGTACAAAAGACATCAAGATAAAGTAGTAATGTTCCTAGTGCTTTATGTTGATGATATTCTACTCATTGGAAATGATGTAGGGGTGATGTCATCAGTAAAGGTTCGGTTGTCAAGCCAATTTGATATGAAGGACTTGGGTGAGGCGAACTTTATTCTACGGATCAAGCTTTGGCGAGATCGCAAGAATAAGATGTTAGGCTTATCACAAGCTGGAAATATAGATAAGGTCCTAGAATGGTTTAGCATGCAAAACTCCAAGAAAGGATTACTTCCTTTCAGACATGGAGTTCCTCTGTCTGATGACCAAAGGCCTAAGACTCAAGAGGAAGTAGATATAATGAGACAAGTTCCTTATGCTTCAACAGTAGGAAGTCTTATGTATGCCATGCTTTGTACTAGACCAGATATTTTTTATTCAGTTGGCATGGTTAGTCGATATCAATCAAATCCAGGACCAAAACATTGGCAAGTTGTAAAGCATATTCTCAAGTATCTACGGAGAACGAGAGATTATATGATTGTTTACCGTTGTGAGGATTTAATACCTGTTGGCTATACAGATTCAGACTTTCAATCGGATCTAGATTTCAGAAAATCCACTTCAGGATGTGTTTTCACCTTGGGAGGTGGAGCCATTAGTTAGCGGAGTATTAAGCAATCTTGTATTGCAGACTCCACCATAGAGGCAGAATATGTTGCTGCTTGTGAGGCAGCAAAGGAAGCTGTATGGCTCAAGAAATTCCTTTTTGACCATGGTGTAATGAGAATGGAGCAAGTTCCAATCACATTGTTTTGTGACAACAGTGGAACAGTTGCACAATCTAAAGATCCAAGAAATCATAAGAAAGGAAAGCACATTGAGAGGAAGTACCATATCATTCGAGATATTGTTGCTCGTGGAGATGTGGTGGTAGCAGAGATTGAAAGTGCAAATAATCCAGCAGATCCGTTTACCAAAGCTTTGCCTCAAAGGACTTTTGAGTCACATTTAGAGGGAATGGAAGTTAGATTAGTGCATAATAGTCTTTAGGGCAAGTGGGAGATTGTTAGGATTAGTGCCCTTAAATCCTATTGTATGATGCTATGTATAATATTAAGTATGATATTATGTATAACTTAATATTGTGTTTAATAAAGTTGTTTTATTATTATCTGAAATAATGGTAACATGAATATTCGGACATTATTATATAGTCCATGAGATGCATAGTATGTGATTTATGTGATTTAGTCATAGAAGATATAAGTCACAAGTTCTTTGTAAACTCAAAATTGTAGTTCGTAGTCGGTGATGAAATTGGGCGTTTCATCTGCGAAGACTATAACATATCAATGACGATGATTTGTCTTAATCATGGAAGTGGAGACTTCTAGTTGATATGTTGATATGTTTTAAGAATTAAGACATATTGAACTGGACCGCTGTGAGATTTATTATTCTTCTAATGACTGTCAAATGAATAATAAATCTCACGACTTATATTTGCATGAACTCTTAATCCTGAGAGAATAATGGACTTGATCATGAGGTGTAGGTTGCTTTGATATATCAGGAGTGAGATCTAAAGTAACAGTCAAAACCTCAGTATGTTGGGCAGCCACATTTAGTGTTGATGGAACATATATTCTCAAGATGGAATTCATAGTCTCTTAACGGAGATACAAAATATTCTCTTGAGATAATTTTAATGGGTTTGTTATTCAGAGAGTTAGGCCTAACCATTTTGGTAAGAAATTACTAAAGTATATATTTATGGAATTGGATTTCATAAATATATAATGAATAAATTAAAAGGATTAAACCGGGTACTCAAGGATTAAGATGTAGTAATTTACAAAGTGGCAGTCTACATTCATGACTTTGTATTACTATGAATATTTTATGAAGGGGTTGCATGTACAATAAAGTCTTGGGATATAATTTATAGATAAGGCCTAGAGTGCAACTATATTTATATAGTGGTATTAAATATAGTTAATGGTAACTTTGGACTTGTCAAGAGTTGACAGAAAAGCCCAAGACCCATTGGAGCTAGTGTCTTATTGGTCTCTTTTGGTCCCACTCTAAGCCACATACTAGAGCCCAATTGGAAAGGCCTAAAAGGCTAGCCCAATTAGATAATCAGATATAAGGAGAGAAACATACATTTTTTTTATATACAGAACAACTTACATGAAATGGGTGTATGTGAGTGTTGGACACTCTTGAATTCTCTTTTGAACATTTCATATAACTGATTAATAGACCACACATCTTAGGCGTTAGTGGAATTAGAGTGAAGATTAAAAGTATTCCCAAGTGCTTACAATCTTTGTTTTGAAATTCACCACACCAAGGTACACTCTCTTGTTCTTGTATTCTGAAATTTACATATTGCATGTTGTCAATTGCGAATGAAGTAGATCCGTTAATCTTTCCGCTGTGCACATGCATATTTCCATCACATCAATCATCTTTTTCTTCCATAATTTTCTCTCTTCGGGGCATGCATGGACGGGAATCTAGCATAGAATAAGAATCTATGTACTTTTTTTTTTCGGTTGAGAATAAGAATCAATGTACTTGAATCTATAATTATTTGTTTCATAGGGCAAATCACGCAAAGATTACTTGTACAAGATGAAATGAAAGACCATGACATACACACAAACCAAACTGCTTCAGTCAAAAAAATTACTGACATACGGAAAGAATAAGAATATGTATACTTTTTAGAATAAAAATCTACGTTGGAATTTTTTTTTTTAACCAGACAATCTCTCTCTCTCTCTCCTCCAATTTTCGGCAACTCCATAGCCACAATTCTTTTTTTTTCCCTCCCATTTTCGGCAATTCCATTGCCACAAATCAATTTTCTCCTTTTTATGGGCTGCCACAATTCTTTTTTTTTTCCTCCAATTTTCGGCCCAAATCTTCTTTTCTCCAATTTCGGCAACTTGGTTGCCATAAATTTTTTTTACCTCATTTTCAGCAACTTCATTGCCAAAATTACTATTAAATTCCCCTACAATTTCGACAACTTGGTTGCCACAATTCTATTTTTTTTTCCTCCCATTTTCGGTAACTTGGTTGCCATAATTGCTTTGAGCACTTCTCCTTCGGGCACTTCATCCGGGCAGCAAATTTTGGGCAGCAGGAATTTCGGTAACCTCATTACCAAAATTCAAATTTTTTCTCACTCTAACCATCACATCATTTATCTCTCCTCTCTCGTACTTTTTGTTTGAATTTCGGCAACGATGTTGCCGAAATGTGCTTCTTTCTTCATTTTTCCAAATAACTTCAAACAGTACTTGTAAGGACTCAAATTGGATTGGACCCAGAACAGAAGTGGGTTTGGCCCAACTAGCCCAAACAATGAATTTGTAGAGAATGGGTGAAAGAACTAGTTCTATTCTGTAGAATTGATCATGATAGTTGTTGAGTAAAGAACTGTTAATACAAATGGAATGAGAAAAACTGTCCTCGGCCTGGCCCAAGGGGCTTTAGGATTATATCTTATTCACAAACAAGATTACAAATATTCAGTAGTTTTCTTTCCAGGATTCTCTGTTGTGTTCTTTTTCTCCTCCCTTTTTTTTAGGCCACCTTTCCATGTTATATACCACGATCTGGGCATCATCTCCACCCTCCACATGTAGGTTAGATTCTGGTAACTCCTTCCTGTCCCATCCAACCCCTCCCAGAACCTTCAACTAGTAGCCTTAAGGCTGCTTGACTACTGTTCAAGTATCATCTCCACATTAATGCGGCCAGAGAGTTAGTTGGGAAGCATTTAATGTGGAGGTAGCAGCCTTAGAAGATATTTGTTATATCCCTTTGCTCATCCCTTATCCAATGGCCGACTTATAATCATGATGCAACCTGGAGAATGTCCAGGATAAAAAGGTCTTCTCACTGACCTCGGACCTTCGTTTCCAAGATGACTTTTATCCTCGGACATATTCTAGACTATCATACACAATCTTTATTTCTTCTACTCATACCCTCCCTATAATAACCTTATTTTGCCATCCTCGGATTGGGCCATAGGCCCAATTCGTACAGTCATAATAGTACACTCTGGCTGGCTAGCCCCTACAATAGCCCCTCAAAATCTTGCTTTTCGACTCCTTGGGAGAGAAGGGGGATTTTGACATTCCCAGCCCACCCCATTTATGGTTATACCCTGTCTACCCGAACCCCCAAAAGCTTTTTACATGCTCTAGGCACGCTCCTGATGCTTCAGCGTCCTGAGCGTGCCCTCATTAAATTTTGGCGGCATCTTTGTCCCCCACGTTCGACGGTAGGATGTAAATCCAACGGTGGAGGATTTTTCTTGATTTATGAGCGGGAATTCTCTCGCCTGTGGCTTCTGTGCCCCTATAAATAGTGTTTCAAATCACTTCCCTTTCCTACTTTTAGCAATCATATAATCTTGAAGCTCATACATTGAACCCGTCCACTCTCTCTCACTTCCCTATGCGTCTTCAAATACAAAAATTTGTCCGAGGACCCTCTGTTCAAACCTGTAAGTTTCTTCGAACCTTCTTAGTTCTTGTTCAAATTTGTTAACTTCTCTTCAAAACTTCTTAGAAAAATGGGTAGGTTCAAGTGTTTAGTCGAATTCGAGGAGGATAGAGAGAGATTTAAGACTAAGTATGGGATCCCATCAATAGTAGGCATGAGATACGCTGCCCAAGGGGAATGGGTAAACGATAAGAAAACAGGAGAGGTGGTCATCTTGATGATCGCCTTCATCGAGGGAGGGATGACCATTCCTATGGGTACCATCACGAGAAACTACCTTAGGTTCTTTAGACTTTCACCCACACAATGTGCCCCAAACATGTTCAGGGTATTAGGTAGCATAGAAGTCCTAAATGAGAGGATGAACTTAAATTTGACTCATCACGATGTGAACTGGGTATACAACCTACACCATTTGAAGGGGCAGGGGTATTACCTTAAGTCGAGATACCCCGAAGTAAGGTTAATCCAATGCCTCCCTTTATAAAACAAAGGGTTGAAAGAGGATTTTTTAATCTTCTCTGGGAGATGGCATGATGGCCTACCTTGGCCGATTGAGGAAGGAACACCAGGTGGGGGTTGAATTATGAATTTACGTAACTAGGCTTGTATTTTCCTTTTGTTCTTCATTATTTCTGTTTTTGATGAAATTTCCCTTTATTTCAATGGTTTTGCAGATAGACGTTCTACCAGACCCTTGCTCAACCTAGTCAACAGGGAGAGCTTAGATAGAATTCTTCGATCTGAAGTGTTCGTAAACGAAACCGACGGGCAATTACGAGCGGCGCACATAATCCTTGGGTACACGTCCATTTCTTTGGCATTTCAAGCCCCCAAGTGCGTGATAAAAGCCAAGGATTCTCGGCTCCACCGTATCAGCATAGCCCACGAAGGATTCATTGTTCCTGAGGGTGTTCCAATTCCTAAGGGGACACCATTCACCCAACCATTCTTCGTGGGCATCCCCTCAGTAGGAGCATCTTCATCTCAGCCTGTCCTTTTGGAAGAAGAAAAAGAAGAAGAAGAATACCCAGAGGAGGCTACTCCGTTGTCGGACTCCTCTGATAGATTTGAGGTGTTTTACCAACCCTTATCTCCTGAGAACACGTCGGCTGACCTTTGCGACCAGCAACAAGAAGACGTCATTTCCTCGGATGAAATGGGTATCCAGAGGAAATCTTAAAAGAGTTTGTTAGATTTAACAGAGTCTCAGCCTGGGAAGGGCGTACCAGGAAGGTCTACCCAACCTAAACTCCCTCTTCCTCCTCCCAAATCTCCTCTCCCGTGTGCTCCTCAGCCGACCTTGCCACCCAGACCTGATCTTGCTTACCCAAAGAGAAAAGAGAGCTGAAGGACAAGGGTGTAGCAGAGACAGGGAAGTCTCGCCACGAGCATGAAGGTGAAAGCCAACGAGCTGCCAAGCAGCAAAGGACTGGCCACACCTCACTAAGTGGCATGGAGAGAGGAGATAATCGGCCACTAGAGTCTCAAGCTTGGCTTCCAGCCCCCATGCTCAATGGTGAACCCCTGAGGGAGGATGCATCACTCAGGAACTTTAATGGGGGTGTTGGATGCCATGTGGCCTCAACTTTAGAGGAGGCTCTGTTACTCCCCTCTGATATGGCCGAGCTGCGGAATATCAAGAGGAATGAGGTTTTCCTTAACCTCAAAAGATATTTGGGCATGGTATGATGCTATTTCTTTTTTCTTTTCTTTTTTTCTTTTTTTGTTATTAACCCTTTTTCTTTTAGGCTGTCCAAGCCACTTTCAGACTTGAGGAGGTAACTAACTCCTGCTACCAACAACTGGATGATGAGAGAAAGCGGCGGGTATTAGCTGTGCAGACGCTCACCGTTGCTGAACAAAGCAGTGCGGAGCTGAAGAAAAAATTAGCCGAGAAGGAACGTGCTCGGAAAAGTGCTGACTCGGCTCTGGAGAGTACCCAAAGGCAAGCTGAGGATCAGAGAAAGCGCCTGCGCGAGGCCAACGACCAGTTGACAGCCTCTAGGGAGCAAATAGCAACCTTAAGGAAACAATTGGAAGAAGCCCAAAAGCTCAAAGACCAGGCCAAAAAAGCAAAGGCTGAGGCGGAGAAGGCAAAGGCAGAGGCCGAAAAGGAGAGAAACAAGGCCGAATAGCATGGCTACGACATCGGCGTAGCTGAGACTGAGGACGCACTCCGGGCAGAGGTCCCCGCCGTATGCCGAGCCTACTGTGCTCAAACTTGGGAAGAAGCTCTCAATCAAGTTGGGGTTGAGGCTTCTTCTGAGCTGAGAAGGCCAGAAAACGTTTATTTCCCTTCGGCCATACGAGCCTCAAGCCCTTCTTCCAGCCAAAAAGAGGCAGCTTCTACAGTTGTTAACCCCGCTGAGGAAGCCCAAACTCAGAATCCTCTTCCTCCTAGTCAGCAGGAGCAGTCCAAAGAGCTTGAAGTCCCAAAAGACACTTCCTCGGACAAGGCCGCAGAGGTTCCTCAGGATGGGGCAGCTTCTCAAAGTTTTGAGCAGGCTTTAGCTTCAACTACCTTACCTACTGGAGAGGTTACTAAGGAAAAAGAGAAGGTGGCTCCTCCTGAAGCAGCTGACAAAGCTCCCAAGTCCAAGCTCCAGATAAAATTAAAACCGTAGTAGTTTTTCTTATAGGGTAGCTATAGTTTAATGTAAGGAAATCCCCTCTTTTTGTTTAAAACTAGTTTTAAGGAAGTGTGTACTTTACCTCTCTAAATTTACATGGGGTATTATCTCTTTATACTTTATTTATGCAATTTTTATTTTAACTATTTTTTTTTTTACATATAACCACATGCCATAAAAGAGCGAAGTTTACTGATATAAAGGAAAACACAGCTTTATGTATTTTAATTGAGAATCTGAGTAGATTATAACGGTTAACTCCACAGCACTGTGAGGATATGCTTTTAATTTATCAATTCTAATAAGTTTCCAAACCTTAAAATGACAGGTAGGTCCTGGGTACCTTAAAATACTTTAAGTGATACTTATGGGTTTTACTTTGACATATAAATTTAATCACAATTCAGTTCAAGGGGTATTAATTTCCACTAAGTTTGTGGTCCAATGAACCTAACATAACTTAGTTTCTATTTAACACTTCAATAAATTTCAAAGGGTATTAATTTCCACTAAGTTTATGGTCCGAGAAACCCGACATAACTTAATTTCTGTTTAATACTTCAATAGATTTCAAAGGGTGTTAATTTCCACTAAGTTTGTGGTCCGAGGAACCTGACATAACTTAGTTTCTGTTTAACACTTCAATAAATTTCAAAGGGTATTAATTTCCACTAAATTTGTGGTCCGAGGAACCTGACATAACTTAGTTTCTATTTAATACTTCAATAGATTTCAAAGGGTATTAATTTCCACTAAGTTTGTGGTCCGAGGAACCTGACATAACTTAGTTTCTGTTTAACACTTCAATAAATTTCAAAGGGTATTAATTTCTACTAAGTTTGTGGTCCGAGGAACCTGACATAACTTAGTTTCTGTTTAATTCTTCAATAGATTTCAAAGGGTATTAATTTCCACTAAGTTTGTGGTCCGAGGAACCTGACATAACTTAGTTTCTGTTTAATACTTCAATAGATTGGGAAACATATAATACAGAATTGGAACGAATTAAAAGAAAATTGAACAGGACTGCCTTCACTAATAGTAATACCTCTTTAGGTTGCTTACATTCCAAGGATGGAGTACATTTTTCTCATCTAGATCTTCTAAGTAATACGCATCTATTCTTGCCACCAACGTGATACGATATGGTCCTTCCCAATTAGGTCCTAATTTTCCCCAGGCGGGGTTCTTAGTAACCTCCAAAACCTTTCTTAATACCAAATCCCCTGGGGCCAATGGCCTTAGCTTTACATTGGCATCATAACCTTGCTTTAGCTTGTGCTGATAGTAGGCTAGTTGAACCATTTCATTCCCTCTTCGTTCTTCAATCAAATTTAGACTCTTCTTTAGCAGCTCATCATTACCTTCCAAGGTGAATGCATTCGTTCTCAGTGTTGGGAAACCAATTTCCATAGGAATTACAGCCTCGGCCCCATACGTCATGGAAAAAGGAGTCTCTCCCGTTGACCGTCGAGGCAATGTTTGATATGTCCAAAGGACGTGTGGTAATTCCTCCACCCATCTCCCTTTTGCATCATCCAATCTTTTCTTAAGTCCATTCACTATGACCTTGTTGACAGATTCGGCTTGCCCATTTCCTTGCGGATAGGCTGGAGTGGAATATCTATTCTTTATCCCCAAATCAGGACAGTATTTCCTGAAGGCTTTGCTATCAAACTGAAGGCCATTGTTCGAGATGAGCGTATGAGGAACTCCGAACCGAGTAACGATATTCCTCCAGATAAACCTCTTAACATCCACATCTCAGAGGCTCAGCTTCGACCCATTTGGTGAAATAGTCAGTGCCGACCAGCAGATACTTTTTACTTCCTATTGCTTTAGGGAAAGGACCTACAATATCCAAGCCCCATTAGGCAAAAGGTGAAGGGCTAGAAAGAGGATTAAGAACTCCCCCAGGCTGATGGGTGTTTGGCGCGAACCTTTGACACTGATCACATTTCTTAACATATTCCTGTGCTTCCTTTTGCATGCCCGGCCACCAGTATCCCTGAGTAATTGCTCGGTGAGATAAAAATCTTCCTCCTGTGTGACTTCTACAAATCCCTTCAGGTAGTTCTTCTAGGAGTAATTTTGATGCTTCGAGATGTACACAAAGCAGATATGGTCCAGAAAAGGAACGTTTGTACAACTTTTGTCCTCTGACAGCCAAAACCGAGGAGCTTTTCTTCATATTTTTTTAGCTTCTGATTTATCTTCAGGCAGTATATCCCTTTCAAGGAATAACAGTATAGGATCCATCCAACTCGGCACCAACTTGATTTGATGGACCTGGAGCAAATCCTTCTTTATTGGGGTAGGTGTGTATAAGTCTTCAACCAGTATCACTCGGGGTAAATCTTGTGTTGAGGATGTGGCAAGGGTAGCCAAGGAGTCGGCATAGGTATTTCCACTTCTGAGGATATGGGATAAGTCAAAAAATTCAAAATTTATTTGCATACGCCTAACTTGGCCCAAATACTCTTGCATTCTTGTATCCCGAGCTTCCAATTCCCCTTTTACCTAGCCTACGACCAGTCTTGAATCTGAGAACATCTCCACTGTCTTTCTACCCATTTTCTGGACCATTGCCATTCCCACCAATAAAGCTTCATACTCTGCCTCGTTATTGGTGGCCGAGAATCCCAACCTTAAAGACTTCTCAATGGTGATCTTATCAGGGGATACCAGAACCAGCCCCACTCCTGACCCCCGTTGGTTTGCTGCTCCGTCTACATACACTTTCCAGGGTAAGGGACGCTGTGTGGAGATTAAGCCAACTGATTTTTCATCCATGCCAAATTGATTCACTTCTATTTCCTCAGGACCTTCAGTAAATTCGGCTACCAGGTCGGCGAGAACTTGACCCTTCACAGAGGTACGAGGCATATACTTGATATCAAAAGCCCTTAGAATTGTGCCCCACTTGGCAATTCTTCTGGTGTAATCCACACTCCGAAGTACTTACTTGAGCGGAAATTGAGTTAGGATGACCACAGTGTGGGCTTGGAAATAATGGGGAAGTTTCCTCGTAGCATGCATTACTGCCAAGACAGCTTTCTCTAACGGTAAATAACGCACTTCAGCTTCATGAAGCGACTTGCTCACATAATAGACTGGCCGTTGTATGCCACTATCTACTCGTATCAGGACAAAACTTATCACATAAGTGGCTATCGCTAAGTAGGCAAAAAGGACCTCATCCATCTCAGGGCTAGACATAATGGGTGGCCGAGATAGATACTCTTTAAGCTGTTGGAATTCCGCGGCGCACTCCTCGGTCCATTCAAATCCTCTCCATTTATGCAGCAAAAGGAAGAAAGGTCTACACCTATCTGCTGACCTGGATATGAACCGATTCAATGCGGCGGTCATCCCAGTCAGTTTCTGGACTTCCTTAAGATTCCGAGGTGGTTGCAAACTGTTAATGGCTTTAATCTGGTCAGGTTTCACTTCAATTCCCCTGTGAGTCACCATGTAGCCCAAAAACTTTCCCGAACCTACCCCAAATGAACATTTGGATGCGTTTAGCCGCAATTTATGCTTCCTCAGGATCTCGAAAATGCTTGTGAGGTCTCCCACATGCTCGGATATTAGCTTACTCTTCATAACCATATCATCAATATAGACTTCGATGCTCCTGCCCAACTGTGGTTCGAACATTTTCGTCATCATCCGCTAATAAGTAGACCCTGCATTTTTCAAACCGAAGGGCATCACTTTGTAGTGATAGTTTCCAGTGGGAGTGATAAAAGCTGTCTTTTCCTGATCATCCAATGCCAATGGTATCTGATGATAGCCCTGAAAGGCATCCAGGAAACTCATCCGAGGATGGCCTATCATTGCATCCACCAACTGATCTATCCTAGACATGGGAAAAGGGTCTTTGGGGCAAGCCTTATTAAGATCTGTGAAATCTACACATACACGCCACTTCCCATTTTTCTTCTTGACCACCACCATATTGGGTAACCACTGGGGATAAAACACTTCCTTGATAGCCCTTGCCTGTTTGAGCTTTGTTACCTCGTCTTTGATAGCCTTGGCATGTTCTCTGGACGGACGCTGAGGTGGTTGTCTCTTCGGAGTAATAGAGGGATTAACATTCAAATGGTGGCAAATGAAATTTGGATCTACCCCCGGGGCTTCATAAGCATTCCATGCGAACACATCAACGTTTTTTCTAAAGAATTCAACCAATTGCTCATTTTCCAATAGAGGCAATTGAGCCCCGACCTGAAAGAACCTCTTCAGATCGTCCCCGACAATCACCTTTTCCAGATTTTCACATTTCATTTCGTCGACAGGTTTGCTGAAGGGAGACGCCGGAGTTTCTGATTGCTATAAACCATTCTCGGTAGTGGCCGAAGTTTCTGCCTCAGGCCAATATTGAATGGCCGCTACCAAGCACTGCCTGGCCATAGACTGGCTTCCTAATATCTCTAATACCTAGCCTTCCAATGGATATTTCACCTTTTGGTGAAGAGTGGAAGAGACAGCTCCCAAGGTATGTAGCCAGGGCCTGCCCAAAATGGCCGTATATGGAGAGAAAGCATCTACCACAATGAAGTCCACCTCCACTACATCCGAGCCAGTCTGTACGGGTAATCTAATCAGACCCACCGAAGTGACCGATCTACCTTCAAAACTTACCAAAGGGGAGTTGTAGGCTGTCAAATCCTCAGGTTTCAAATTTAGCCCCCTATACAGATCAGGGTACATCACCTCGGCTGCGCTGCCTTGGTCAGCCATCACTCTTCTCACATCATACCCCCCAATTCTAAGTGTAACTACCAAGGCATCATCATGCGGCTGCATGGTTCCCAACTTGTCCTCATCTGAAAAGCCCAACACCAGTGGGGTGCCCATCTTAACCCTCTTCGAAATTGAACTGGAGCCCTCATCCAGGCAATGAGATACATACATTACTTTGGAGGGACAAGATCTGGTTCTCCCCGGGGCAGCAAATATGACGTTTATCGTGCCTAGGGGGGTTCTTGAGCAAGCATCTCCCTGAAATGCTAAACCTGTCTAGCTTCCTCGGCCATTAGAATGATGCAAAAACTTAGTCAATTTCCCTTCTCGGACCAATTGGTCCAAATAGTCCCACAAATTTCTGCAATCATCAGTAATATGTCCATGATCTTGGTGATATTGGCAGTAAAGGTTTTGATTACGTTTCGTAGGATCTCCTGCCATCTTGTTGGGCCATTTGAAGAACAGCTCATTTTTAATCTTTCTCAAAACCTGTTGTATTGGTTCTCGGAACACGGCATTAACCACCTGGATGTTGGCAGATCCCTGCTGCCCTACAAAATCCTTCTGAGGTCAATTATTATTATACCGGTCCGACCTGAAGTCCCTCCTCTCCTGAAGGATTACCTTGGCTTTTCCTTTACCCTGTATTTGGTCTTCCTCTACTCTTCTGTACTTGTCAATCTGATCCATAAGTTGACGCACACTGGTAACAGGCTTACCGGTCAGAGATTTCCTCAAATCATGCTCGGCTGGAAGGCCAGCCTTAAAAGTAGTAATAGCCACATCGCCATAGTCTCCGTCTAATTCGTTGAACATTTCCCACTATCTATCAGAATAAGCTTTTAGGGTTTCCCCTTCCCGCATGGCCAAGGATAACAGAGATCCCGAGGGCTGAGAAACCCTGCTGTAGGTGATAAAGCAGGCACCAAAGGCCCTGGTGAGCTTCCTAAAGGAGTCAATGGAGTTCGCCCTTAAGCCATTAAACCATCTCATCGCCACCGGGCCCAGGCTAGATGGAAAGACCTTACACATCAAAGCCTCATCCTTAGAATGAATGGCCATCCTTTGACTAAAATGGCTAACATGCTCCATCAGATCTGTTCGACCGTTATAAATGGTGAACGTAGGCTGATGGAATCGCCGAGGAAGACTCGCACCCTCGATGTTTCGCATGAAGGGTGACTTAGAAACTTGACTCGTCGCTTTGTTCGGGGCATCGTTCCCCAGACCTCTGCGAGGTGGGCTCTTATATCTACGTTTATGGTGGTACTCCTCATCATAGGAGAAAGATTCGCTGGGTGGAGTTTTGGACCTCTGTCTATAACTAGCATCTTTAGATCCCCTAGAGGATTGTTCGGAGTTAGGAGACGGGTGTCCTCATCGTGCATGGTGCAACTCCCTTCTCAACCCGTCAATTTCACGCTGCATGTCCTTATTGTTCTTCGTATGGGAAACATGGCTTTTCCCTCGAGATTGACTTCCACCGATGTGGGTTGTGCGCACACTTCCCTCACGATCCCTCCCTCGTTCAAGGTTTGCAAATGGATTGTTATGTTGGGACCCTCTTGACTTTGCTTGATGTGGATTAACATCCCCCTGATGTGGACCTGTTGCTGCTTGGTGCGGTCCTGCTTCTTCCATCATAAACATTACACTCGACTCTCCTTGAGAATAGAAAAAATTCTCCCCACAGACGGTGCCAATTGTAAGGACTTAAATTGGATTGGACCCAAAACAGGAGTGGGTTTTGGCCCAACTAGCCCAAACAATGAATTTGTAGAGAATGGGTGAAAGAACTGGTTCTATTCTGTAGAATTGATCATGATAGTTGCTTAGTAAAGAACTGTTAATACAAATGGAATGAGAAAAACTGTCCTCGGCCTGGCCCAAGGGGCTTTAGGATTATATCTTATTCACAAACAAGATTACAAATGTTCAGTAGTTTTCTTTCCAGGATTCTCTGTTGTGTTTTTTTCTCCTCCCTTTTTTTTAGACCACCTTTCCATGTTATATACCACAATTTGGGCATCATCTCCACCCTCTACGTGTAGGTTAGATTTTGGGAACTCCTTCTTGTCCCATCCAACCCCTCCCAGAACCTTCAACTAGTAGCCTTAAGGCTGCTTGACTACTGTTTAGGTATCACCTCCACATTAATGCGGCCAGAGAGTTAGTTGGGAAGCATTAAATGTGGAGGTAGCAGCCTTAGAAGATATTTGTTATATCCCTTTGCTCATCCCTTACCCAATGGCCGACTTATAATCATGATGCAACTTGGAGAATGTCCAGGATAAAAAGGCCTTCTCACTGACCTCGGACCTTCATTTCCGAGATGACTTTTATCCTCGGACATATTCTAGACTATCATACACAATCTTTATTTCTTCTACTCATACCCTCCCTGTAATAACCTTATTTGGCCATCCTCGGATTAGTTAACATCCTCGGATTGGGCCATAGGCCCAATTCGTACAATCGTAATAGTACACTCTGGCTGGTTAGCCCCCACAATACTCATAACACAAATAAATTCACTTTTTTGCAATATTCAGCCAAAAGACTTCGTTATCTCTCTCTCTCTCCAGATCAAAAATACTTTTCAAAGTTTATAGTTTTAAATTTTAACAGGGGAAAAGTCAAGAAAGGGAAAATACAATTTTTAAAAATTCACATTTTTTAAGTGCTTCTATATATTTTATCTATTTTTACCCAAACAAGTAAACTAACAAATAAGAAAATCCAAATACATTTTTTTTCTTGTTCTTTCAAAGATTTTGAGATAGAGAATAATAGAATAAAAATCTCCTTTCTCACCTTTTGTGTTATACTTTTATACTCTACTATAGTATAGTAATTCATATGTTTAAAAAAAAAATTCAATTCAATTATTTTAAAGAAAATGAAAAATGTGTAAGAGCATTCCCATCCAATAATTCCATCTTATTCTATTTTACTATCTCAAAAAGCTACTTTATTAATTATACAATATCATTTTACAATACACTCAACATCCCAACTTTTATTTTACCATACTACACATTAAAATAATATATCTACACAATAAAATAATATATTCTGAAGAGAGAGAGAGAGAAAATGAGACAGTGGAGAGAGGAGGCAGATTTTTGTAGGTAGAATAAAATAATAATTTTTGGATTTAGAATGTTGCTATAGTACCATCGCAAATTTGCGATGGAACTGTAGCAGTATTGCAAAATTTTTTAGGATACCAGACCAATACAAAGCCAAATGCTAGGGCCTTTTAGTATTTTAATGCTAAAATTTGCTTACATATGCCATTTGCAAGACCAATTGTGAATGCTCTAAGTGATAGTAGAGAGAGTATGAAATGGAATAAAAAAACTGGATAGTGTTTAGGGAAACACAAGGAAGCAATTAAACGTAACTGTTTTCAATCCCCCCAAGCTCCTATCGTTTTCATTTTCTTTGCTCATACTTTACCAAGATCAAAATTGCAGCTGACTGCTGCTGAGTGTTGGGAATTATAGTATATAGTTTCTTCAATTTTGAAATTCTTAATAAGTGTAAGCGTGTGAAGATTTGGTCTTATTAGATATATTTTTTCCTAATATTCCTTAAATTATCTTTCCCCACCTCATCAACATTCATATAAGTCTAATGCTTGAAATTAGTGAAATAAAATGTCAATGAGTAGGATGGCTGGGTCCCATGAGTTATAATATGATATAATATATATATATATATATATATATATTTTTTGGGGTTAAAATATGATATAATATTTAATTACCGTGTCTGTGTCTTAAATATAATATAATATAATATCAATATAAACCTTATCATTTTTCTCTCTATATATAATATAATAGAATTGATAGATCAACTCGAGAATTGATCTGATACGAACCGATCTCGAAACCAATCCAACTCTCTAACTCAGAGTAAATTATTTCAATTCTAAGTTTACTTTTGGAATCTAAGATAATAGATAAATAAATAAAAATCAACCCCCAATAATGAGAAATAGCCCAAATTTGTAAAGATATATATATATATATATATTAATTGGTTAAAATATTGAACATTTATCTAGTTTATTTTTTATTTACTCTTTGATTCTTAGTTTGTATTCTAAAAATTATTTAATGGTCATAGTAAATTCAATTTTTTATCCATTATAGCTCAATTGGCCTTAATTCCCTTTATTATCGGTTATAGCTTTTTTTTTTTGAGAGAAAGTTTCAACCTATGGCGTCCGCTCCTAATAATAGCTCTTTATCATCAGACCAAGATACCAATTAGTTTTTGATGTAGGCGGGGATTGAATCTCAAATCTCTTATTCAACCATCAGAGACTTTACCAGTTGAGTTAGCTGGAACCCACTTGTCGGTTATAGCTCAATTGATCAATTCACACATTTCTGCAGTAAATTTTTTCATAAAATTGTCGTATTATTGCATCCAATATTACTATATCCCGTAATACATGTAATTAACATAAGTTTTTTCAAGAATAGATATTCTCGTATCTTATCGTTCCCGTACTGTGTTTCTTAGATTATTGCACATCATCTAAAGGTAATTGGTTTGTTTGGAAGAATTACTTATTTTATTGATTTCTTCTAAAAAAAATTATTGTGGGATTTAAAAAATAAATTAGATAAAAATATAATTATAATTATATTTAAAAAAAATAAAGCCTTAATAGATTTTAAAAAATTATATGTAAACTAATTAAATAAACTGAAAATAAATTCTGAACAAATGAATAGGTTTGATGATTAAAAAGGCAGAAAAAGAAAAGAAGAACATGTTTCAGATAATAAAAGTGTTTACAAATTAAGTGCCCATTTGGGAAGAGATTAACGTTGTTTGTATTTTTTGGAAATACATGTGGGTGAAAAAGTGTGTGAAAATACATGTAATGTTGTTTAAACACTGAAAACTGTTGTTTAAACAACGGTAACAAACGGGTCCTAATTCAGCCTATCGAGCACGTTCCCATTCTTATTTGGATGGCCAACTACGAATGTAAGAGCATCTCCAATAGATTAGCTAAATCTATTTTTTGGAGAGTAAACCCCAAAAATCAGTTCCCACAAATTCTCCAAATGCAAAACTTTTCCAAATATTTTTTGAAGTTGCTACAGTGGTTCTCTTGATATAAAAAACATTGTAGCAACTCCATAGGCTTATTTTATCTTAAAAAATTACCCAGCCATATTAAATAACTATTCTTTCTCTCTCATCAAAACTATTTTCCTTCTCTCCATTGTGCTCTTGGTTTCTCTTTAGAATACATCAACGCAACTCTTTCTCTTCAGAAACTCTTCTCTCACAAAATCAACCCATCGCCGCTGCTCTCTCTCACAAAACGATTCTCTCTCACAAAACAACCTACATTATGGCTTTCAATCGAAGTTCGCTCAACCACTTGTGATGAAGAATGGATTTCTGAAAACATTGGCTCAACCTTGTGATGGAAAAATACATGTTTGTACCGCATACTAAACATATGCAGTGGAAAATTAACGGATCTACTTCATTCGCAATTGATAACATGTACTATGTAAATTTCAGAATACAAGAACAAGAGAGTGTACCTTGGTGTAGTGAATTTTAAAACAAAGATTGCAAGTTCTTGAGAACACTTTTAATCTTCACTCCAATTCCAGTAACGCCCAAGAAGTGTGGTCTCTCAATCAGTTTCTATGAATGTGTTCTAGAGAGAATTAAAGAGTGCCAACACTCACATACAAACCATTTCATGTTAATACAAAATTCTATATATTTCTCTCCTTATAACTGATTATCTAATTGGCCTAGCCTTTTGGGCCTTTCCAATTGGGCTCTAATATATGTGGCTTGGAGTGGGACTAAAAGGGAACAAATAAGACACTAGCTCCAATGGGCCTTGGGCTTTTCCGTCAACTCTTGACAAGTCTAAAGTTATCATTAATTATATTTAATACCACTATATAAATATAATTGCACTCTAGGCCTTATTAATAAATTATATCCCAAGACTTTATTGTACATGCAACCCCTTCATAAAATATTCGTAGTAACACAAAGTCATAAATGTAGATTGCCACTTTGTAGAATACTACATCTTAATCCTTGAGTACCCGGTTTAATCCTTTAAGTTATTCATCATATATTTATGAAATCCAATTTCATAAATATATACTTTAATAACTATTTACTAAAGTAGTTAGGCCTAATATTTTGAATAACAAACCCATTAAACTTATTTCAATGGAATATTTTGTATTTCCGTTAAGAGACTATGAATTCCATCTTGAGAATATATGTTCCATCAACACTAAATGTGGTTGTCCAACATACTGAAGTTTTGACCGTTACTTTAGATCTCACTCTTGATATATCAAAGCAACTTACACTTCATGATCAAGTCCATTATTCTCTCAGGATTAAGAGTTCATGTGAATAGAAGTCGTGAGATTTATTATTCATTTGACAGTCATTAGGAGAATAATAAATTTCACAGCGGTCCAATTCAATATGTCTTAACTCTTAAAACATATCAACATATCAACTAGAAGTCTCCACTTCCATGATCAAGACAAATCATCTTAGTTGATATGTTATAGTCTTCGTAGATGAAACGCCCAATTTCATCACCAACTACGAACTACAATTCTGAATTTACAAAGAACCTGTGATTTATATCTTCTATGACTTTTCACATAAATCACATACTATGCATCTCATGAACTATATAATAATATCCGAATATTCATGTTACCATTATTTTAGATAATAATAAAACAACTTTATTAAACACAATATTAAGTCATACATAATGTCATACATAATATCATACATAGTATCATACAATAGGATTTAAGAGCACTAATTCCGACACCTTGAATATTGGTACCCAAAATTTTGATTTCATAAGGTTTTTGTCATGTTTGAATTTATTAGTTTATTGTACGAGTTGATGATTTGGTGTTTTTGAATGATTTGCTATTGTTCTTCACCACTATCTGGGTTTAGGTTTTGGGTTTTTGGGTCTTTTCTCTCTGTCTCTCTTTCACTCTGTTTCTTGATCTTGTCTCTATTTTTCTATTTAATTAATCTTATTAGAGTCTGTAAGGTTGAATTTAATCAACCATTTTGTTGGCTTTATTCCGTGCCAATTTGCTTGTAATTTAGCATTTAGAAACCCTGTATTTAGGTGGGAATCATGTAAGGGTAGTGTGTGAGAGAGTGTGAAGAAATGCTCAAGACTGTGCAGTGAAGCAGGGACTCGCGACTAGATCTCGTGGGTGGCTTGCGGCTTGCAAGCCGTTAGAAGATGCACACGAGTGAAGCATGCAGAGAAGCTGAACCGTCATGCCAGCTGTAGCATTACAGGACAAAAAGTCTAGACTGGCCATTCAGTTAGTTCGCGGCTTGAACTTGCGACTCAGTCAAGTCGCGAGGCCAAGTCGCCAGCTAGCTCTGTTTTGGAAAAACTGACTCTTCGCATTCCATTCTCACACTAGTATAAATACTCCTTATACCCACGAAATGTAGAGAGGTTCTAGAGAGAATTTTAAGAGAGAAACCCTAGAGAAAAACAAGATTGACTCATCCACAATCTTTACATAGAGACTCTTCAAATTCCTCTACTCTCACCCTCTCCATTGTTACATCCTTCAGAGGTTCTTAGCCAAATCCTTTTCTCACCATAGCCACATTTGTGAGAAGGCTTTTTGGTGCTTTGGGAAGCAATTAGGAAGGGACCAATTCACATTGGTTAATGTTATGGGCTATAGCGGAATTCGATAAGCTAAAGAAGAAATAGGTTCGGCGTAACCTCGTTGGAGTAGGAGTTTGGAGGGATTAGGTATACTGGGTAGATTAGACTTGGAGGGTCTTCTGCTGTTCATGTATCCCAACTTGATTCTTTAGTAGATTATTGACCTCTTAGAGGGCGGCGGAGAGGTTTTACGCTGAGGACTTCGGTTTTCTCTTCGATAACACATCGCTGTGTTGTCCTTGTGTTTGCATCTCTCTTTCCTTAATCTTTGCCATTTAATTTCTACTGTGGATGTGATTTTATTTGGTTGAGATTGTTTATCAATTATGTTATAAGCTTATGTTCATTTTCGCACATACATTGTTTGATATTAAGCTTGAATTGGTAATTTGTAAATTAGGGGTCTAAACGTTCATAGTGTTTTATACGCTATTTGAACTCTCAATTGGTATTAGAGCGGGTACACTTGTTGTGGTTTAAATATCTAAGTGTGATCCTTGACCCCTTGTGTTGTTTTGCCATGGATAGTGATTTGTATGCTTCCTTGGTTGTTGATGATTGTAGCATGCCACATGTTTGTGAAAATGCCTCTATGAGTATTTATCCTCATGATTGTGATAACATGTTACTTGAATCATTGGGTGTTGTTGATATTCCAAATGACAAACTCTTCAAGAAAAAGGCTAAGAAGTTTCAAAAGAATTTGAGCAAGTTGTTTTGTGAAAAGGATGATTTGATTGCAAAGCTCAATGAATCCAACAAATTGGTTGAGAAATATAAAAAACTTGCTGAAAATTCTCTTGAAAAGCTAAAAGAGTTTGAATGTTTGAATATGGACTTGGATGCTAAACTTGTTTTTTCTAACAAACTTGTTGATGAGCTAAAATCTGAAAATGAATCTCTCAAGATGCATGCCAAGTGTTTGATTGCTGAACCTATTGCTCAAAAGGATGAAAATATAAGTTGCAATCATGTTGTGGTACCTAATTTTGTGCCTGTGGTGTGTTTTACCTCAAATGACAAATCGATGTACATTCCACCATACAGAAGAAATCAAAAAGTGGAGAGAAAGACTCTTAAGTCAAAGCCTCTGTTTAGGTCTCAACCTAAGGTTTTGAATGGATCTAAGTTTGTTCCAACTTGCCACCATTGTGGTGTGAGTGGTCATATAAGACCTCAATGTCGTAAGTTGAAGAGAGAACAAAATCATATGGCTAGATCCCTTCCCAAAAAGCCTAGTGGACCTAAACACATTGTTTGTCACCATTGTGGTGCTTTTGGTCATATAAGAACTCATTACTCTAAGTTTCATGCTCTTAAAAGAATTAAAAGAAAAGAGAAACTTGAGCATCTTGGAAGTTGTGCTAAAAAGGGTAAACCGGTTTTGAGTGAAGATAACATGTTGTTAAAGAAAGTGTTTAATACTCTTAACTCCTTGACTATGTGCATCTCTGGTTCTCATTCTTCCAACCCTCATCTTACTTCTCATGAGACACTCATTCCAAACAATCGTTCCGTTTGGATGAGGAAGGGTTCCTATGGTTGAGCTTTTACTCTTTTGGTCCTTGATCTAATTCTATCGATCTTTGTAGGACCCTTCATGCATTAAATGTCATATCTTCATGCATTTTGTGCATCTTGCATTTATTTGTATGCATTGTTTTGTTTTTGATCTTACTTTTATGTTTTAATTTTGTGTGAGTAAAAAATCCAAAACCACATAAAAAGTAAAAAATTCAAAAAGTTTGATCATATATGTTTGAGCACATATCACATGTGAGTTTTGCCTTGTACCTTTGTACTTATGGCTTTGTGTATTTACGAGCTTAACTTGTTCTTTATGCACTTATATCTTTGTGGGAAAAATCTTGACATTTTTGTGTGATTGTTGTAAATCGATCTTCAAGATTGTCATGAATGATTAGTCAATAGTTATGTTGGTTTTGATACATGCGTAGACTTGTGCCTATATCTCTTCCCATTTTTTTGTTTTTGCTTAAAGAGCTCAACCAATGTAAATCTCAAAATGAAAAGAGATAATGAGCTGCAAAAGTCATCGCACATACTAGTATTCGACTAGGAAAAAGGGAAAGCGACTTTTATGAAAATGTATGCCCCAAAAAGCCAAAGGCTTGTTCATCAAATTGAAATATAAAAAATTTCAGGCATCGATCTCTAAAATGAGATGTATTTATTCAAAAAGATCAAATGATATGAATTGTAAAGAAGCCAAATGAAAAGCTTCAAAGATATGTAATCATTTTCTTGTAGGAGGTCATATATGTTCATTTCTACAATTGAGATAGACCACTTGACTTAGTACTAGTTGTGTATGACTTGATTTTTATTGATCATTGAAGCTTCACTCTAGACTAAGGACTATTCCACATTTGATATACACACACAACACACATGCCTAATGTTCAATGAATTCCTTATTCATTTGTTCGATTATACTTGTTTAAATGTGATGTGTATGTGCTCAACTATATATGGATCAATCCAAAAAGATTTTTTTATCATTTTATATGTATTTGGAAATGATTTTTATCACTCTTTGTGTTCATGTTTAGTGTTTACTTTGTTTTTCATTGTTTAAACATGTTCTGTGTTGAAAAACAAGTGTCAGAGTTTTTTCGCGACTCAGCTGGCAACTCGCCAGTCGTAAAACCCCAGTCACGAGTTCATCTAGAAGCTTTGGCGACTTACTTACGACTCGCCCAGTCGCGAAACGCCCAGAAATAGCTTTTTAAAGGGCTTTCATGGGAAACCTGTTTTAAACCTCTCTCATCCTCTTTTAAACCCCATTTTTCACTATTTTTACATTAAAACCCAATCAATTTGAATGGTTTTTCATTCAATTAACATCTCTAAGGTAATTATAAACTCTTTTCATTGTTTTTGATCCTTAGATTATGTTTTGGAGAGTTTTGTGCTCTTGGTTGGGATTTTCATCATAGGGGTTGGGAAAACTTAATTTTTGTCAATTGGTTTCTTTTGATGATTTGCATTGGATGTTGGCTCCTTGTGGCAAAAAGAACATGTATTAAAGGTGGTTTTCATGTTGTTCATGCATTTTTTCACATTGTTGTTCATAGTGTGCACGCCAAAATAAAATGCCTCTTAGGCATTTTCTCACTTGTTTGGACTCCGATGAGTACCAAACTTTGGGGTTTCTCATGTTTCCTCATTAGGAACATGTTTGGTTCATTAGTTGTGTATTTATCACACCTTGCCCCACATGTGCATTTTCCATGCATTGGTCATGCATTGCATATAGCCACATCTTGCACACACCTTTGCTACCCTTGTCATGCATTGGTCTATACCTTGTTTCTTCATCCTAGCATGTCATTTTTACTTTATGCTTTGTAGCATATTTTAAGATGTTTTTGTTTTTTGTTTGAACTTCATTTTCTCATTCATCTTGCACCTCTCATGCATCATACCCTTGCTCATATCTTCTTTTCTTTCCCTCATTCCTCTTGATTGTTTTGTCTATTTGTGACAAAATGGGGGAGAGTATATCGGAGAGTATATAGGTTTGTATCGTCATTTCTATATGACTCATGTGCACACTCTTACGGGGAGTAATTCTACCTCGTGCACATTCGTAGGGGGAGAAAGTCATAGGGGAGAGGCATATACCAAGGGGGAGAAGACATTTTTTTTTAGAAAACCTTGTTTTACTTTATGCTTGTTTTCTCGTTGCTTTATGGTGCTTTGAGTTATGTTTAGTATCATCTATGTTTTGCTGCTCTCATCGCATCATGCTTGTGTTTTGGACATGCATACATCCTTATGCTATTGTGCTTCATTGAATGCATGTGCGGATGATCATTTACTTTGCTATGTGATCATTGTAGTCATTTCTATATGACTGTTTTGATGTATGATCAAGTTGCTCACATGTTTCACATCATGTTTACTTGATCAAAATTTATTTGTTACATTATACTTGTCCTTTTATTACTTGCTTTACCTTGAGAGTCTAATGTGTTTTGTGCAAGTGTTTCAGGTTACAGGTATATACGTTCCAAGTTCATCACAACTCCTATGATTCATGCTAGGGGGAGTGATATGATAGGGGGAGGAAGACCTTCATCAAAGGGGAGTATTGTTGTTGAAAAGCAGGAGCTGCTTTGCCTATGTTTAATGTTTTGCTTATTGCTATCATATGTCTATGTTTATTTACAGTACATGTTGTTGTACCTTTGCTTTGTAGCGTAGTTCTTGTTGATAAATGATTATGCATTTTCTTTAAGATGCACACGAGTGAAGCATGCAAAGAAGCTGAACCGTCATGCCAGCTGTAGCACTATAGGACAAAAAGTCTAGACTGGCCATTCAGTTAGTTCGCGGCTTGAACTCACGACTCAGTCAAGTCGCCATCCAGCTCTGTTTTGGAAAAACTGACTCTTCGCATTCCATTCTCACACTAGTATAAATACCCCTTATACCCACGAAATGTAGAGAGCTTCTAGAGATAATTTTAAGAGAGAAACCCTAGAGAAAAACAAGATTGACTCATCCACAATCTTTACATAAAGACTCTTCAAATTCCTCTACCCTCACCCTCTCCATTGTTACATCCTTGAGAGGTTCTTAGCCAAATCCTTTTCTCACCATACCCACATCTGTGAGAAGGCTTTTTGGTACTTTGGGAAGTAATTAGGAAGGGACCAATTCACATTGGTTGATGCTATGGGCTATAGCGGAATCTGGTAAGTTAAAGGAGAAATAGGTTCGGCGTAACCTTGTTGGAGTAGGAGCTTGGAGGGCTTAGGTACATTGGGTAGATTAGACTTGGAGGGTCTTCTGCTGTTCATGTATCCCAACTTGATTCTTTAGTGGATTATTGACCGCTTGGAGGGCGACGGAGAGGTTTTACACCGAGAACTTTGGTTTCCTCTTCGATAACACATCACTGTGTTTTCCTTGTGTTTGCATCTCTCTTTCCTTAATCTTTTCCATTTAATTTCTGCTGTGGATGTGATTTTATTTGGTTGAGATTGTTTATCAATTCTGTTATAAGCTTATGTTCATTTTCTGCACATACATTGTTTGATATTAAGCTTGAATTGGTAATTTGTAAATTGGGGGTCTAAACGTTCATAGTGTTTTATACGCTATTTGACCTCTCAGAGTCAATAAACTAATTTGATTCCCTTAGAGTTTCTTATTTTCTAATAAAAATTTTGGTCTCATCTCTATTGCACACCAACTGTTTGATAGAGAAGACATGGGTATGTTTAAGAACTGATATGGAAGGCTTTTTTTTATAAAACATGATTTTTTTTTTTTTTTCTGATATACTTAATAAGTGGAGCACAGGCAACAAAGTATTTTTCTAATGCTTTGGTTTTATTAAATTTCATTGCATTTCATTTCAATTGTATTTGTATATTTGCATTGCTTATATAGAGGCTTATATTTGTACATTTGCATTGCTTATCAGAGCACCTTTTTATTTGTTATTGAATATTGGTTATAAAATTTGAGATATAGAATTGTCTTTGAAACATTTATATTTTAGTATTGGACTATTGGATGCATTGATAGATTACTACATAAGCTGCATTCTTCTTAATCGATTGGATTGATAATCTGGACATCCTATGTTTAACTTTGGCATTTGTTGATGGTTTTAATTCAAAGTGGTTGTAACTTTGAATTCTGGTTTCTTGAGATATCTGCTTACACATGGGGTATACTTCTTAGAGTGATTTGCTCTATTTAATCTTTCCATATTGGAGGTGTTGGTTGACTTGGTTTCTGCAGTAGCCATTGGGTCTAAACATTGAAAGTAGTTGTTGTCATTTAATTTTTCCATATTAGAGGTGCTAATTTAATCTTTCCATATTAGAGGTGCTAGTTGACCAAAGAATGGCATATGCCTTCTCTAAGTGTATAATCTATCCTAAACAAAACATCTAATACGTGAATATTGCATGGTTTTTTAAGTATCAATATGTGAATTATTCACACATGCTGCAATAATTGTGTGTTTTTTTGGTGGCAGCAACTTGGGAAATTCGTTCCATGGGTCGTAGTACAAATTATGCACGTAATATGCTTCTAAATGACTCAGATTCTGATGATGATTTTGAGATAATTAAGCTTCTTGCATTGGAAGAAGAACGATTAGAAAGAGAGAAGGCGTCAACATCACATTGTGGTTCTGTTCCAAGCCGTAGGTTCATCCAACGTGATCATGAGCAAGGTCACCAAAGACTTTTTCAAGACTATTTTGCAGAATCACCAGTATATCCTCCTAACGTATTTCAGAGGAGGTTTCGAATGAGTCGTTCTCTTTTTCTACATATTAAATCTAATCTAGAAGAGAAAGATGAATATTTTGTTCAAAAAAGAAATGCTGCCAAAGTGCTTGGTTTGTCTTCCCTTCAGAAGATTATTGCCGCATTAAGGATGCTTGCGTATGGAGTAGCGGCAGATTTTACAGATGAATATGTGAGAATTGGAGAAAGCACTGCAATAGAGAGTCTCAAAAAATTTGTTGAAGCCATAGTCGATATTTATTCTACAGAGTACTTGAGGTCACCAAATAGCAATGACATTGCTAGGTTGCTAAAAGTTGGTGAAAGGCGTGGATTTCTAGGGATGCTAAGGAGCATTGATTGCATGCACTGGAAATGGAAGAATTGCCCATCCGGACGGAAAGGTTAGTATACTGGTCATAGTCGTGAGCCAAAAATTATTTTGGAAGCAGTAGCATCATATGATCTTTGGATATGGCATGCATTACCTAGGTCTCATAATGACATCAACGTGCTAGACCATTCTTATATATTTACCAAGCTTGCTCAAGACCGTGCACCTTCGGTGAATTACTCAATCAATGGTCATGATTATACAATGGGATACTATCTTGCTGATGGTATATATCATCCATGGTCCACTTTTGTAAAGACAATCCTAGCTCCACAAGGTAGAAAGAGAAGTCTTTTTACTACAAGTCAGGAGTTAACAAGGAAGGATGTAAAGCGTGCAATTGGAGTGCTTCAAGCATGATTTGCAATTGTTCGTGGGTCTGCACGTCTTTGGAGAACAGAGGCTCTTGATTACATTATGAAGGCATGCATAATATTGCATAATATGATAATTGAAGATGAACGTGATGCCAATGGAGTAGGAGACTTTGATTATGAACAAGTTCCTGAAAGCATCCCTACAACAGTGTCCCACGAGCCTACAGAAGAATTTAGTCAATTTACAGCATTCATTACAGCCCATGAAAAAAATTAGAAATAGAGAAACTCATTCTGAACTCCAATCGGATCTCGTTGAGCACTTGTGGCAACGATATAGTGAGTTGTAGGATCATCTAATTTTAAGTTTTATGCTTGCATTAATTTTTATGTCTTTATTCTTTATTGTAATTTGAAATTTCTCTTCATTTATATTAGTCTTGTATAGGTAAAATTCGATATAATTTGAAATTTATCAAATCTATGTTAATCTTGAAATTTATCAAGTCTTTTTGAAAAATGATTATTGAGAAATATTGCCATTTGAAAAAAATATGATCCTTAAAAAAAAATGGCTATTGAGAAAATATAATTGTTGAAAAATTTGAAAATGTTACTATTGGGAAATTTAAAAATATAGTTGTTAAGAATTTGAAAAATATAGTTGTTGGGAATAAATAAAAAAAGAATGAAGAAATAATATTTAAATGAGATGGAGAAATGATAGATAAAATCTGTTGGAAAGTGTATTTTAAAAAGTAGGCATGTAAAATACAAATGTCACTGTTCACTCTCCAAACAGTACAAAATTTTAGATAAACTGTTAAAGATGCTCTAAAGAGGCATTGAAAGTTGAAACGTCGACTACAAGTACAAAATACGACTTGCAACTTCTGCTTCTGTTTAATTATTTATTTTATGTTTTTCTTTTACACACGCATATAAGAAAAATTTTAACAACTGATCTTTTTGGGTCAAGTTTGAATAAGGATTTGGAATTTGATGGAGAAAACACTGTTCATTGGCTCACCTAACGTTTTAAAGTTGGGCTCGTACTGTCATTGCAAGCTCCATCCAATGATTCAATGAGAGAGAGATCTTAAAGCTTGACTCATGATTGGGTTGGTACAAGGTTGTCTGTGACGTATAATACCACTAAGCTTAATTTCTTTTTTGGCTCAATCCTTAAGCTTAAAGTTATTAACTCCATAATTTATTGAACTCCGGAACTTATTTTTTAAAATATGACATCCGAGCAGTTTCTCTATCTGCATTGCTGACATTTTAATTAAGGGCAGCATTTAGGTATATAGTTTTAGGCTTTTTTTTATTTTTTATTTTTTAACAAGATATACTCTAACCTAATGTAAGTGTTATATGTGTGAAACTCCCTCATGGAGATTTGAATCCCGACCCTACAAGCACTTATGCTTGTGGAGTGATCACCGCACTAAGGGTGCGTGGTGGTTATAGTTTTAGGCTTTGAGTGTTAGGTTTCTTAATTAAATTTAAATATATATTATATTCATTAATGAAGAACAAATATTAATATTATTGTTTTTAAAAGATGATTAAATTCAATTTAATTATATATTTAAATTTAATTAGAAAACTTAATATATTAAACATAGCTCAAGGATGGAAACAAGATTTTAGAGGAGTTAGATAAAATGAAAGTTTTGGAATGCAATACTACTTGAATTATGAACCTTTTTTTTTTTATTACAAAATTTACTGATTACAATATTACTATTTGTTTATTTGTTTTATTTCATAATTTTGCACTACCCATAATCTAGTTATCCGAGTAATATTTATTTTCACATGTTCAAGAACTCTTGCCTATGCATGAAGTATTGGGATGCACTCCCACTCAAATAATTGCTACTTTAATCACAAATGTTAATTATCAAAGTGATTTTTTAATGGGAAATGCTAACGAGTGCCCTTAGGGGTAATAATCTATTTTAGGAAAGTTTTGACATCACTTTTATGAAAAATGAAAATAGCTGTTAAAACATTAATTACTTTTTTTATTTTCCTATAAAAACTTTCTTTAACTGAATTGATAACCAATACCCTAAGAACACTCATTAGCATGACCATTTGTTAATTAATCTTTAATGTACTAGTGCACCACTTTATTTTATTTGTTCTTATTCAATTATGTGTTACTATTTTTAGCATACTATCATCATTTATTCCAAAGCACATGTGCATAACAATGTATTCACATAACATGTGATAAAGTGCATAATCAAACAAAACATGAATTAATATATATATATATATTTTTTGCTGAGACAACAAAAAAAGAAGATATTAATATGATATTAATTCAGGTCACAACATGAATTAATATCATATTAATATGCACATTTTAATTACATTCAAGCATGTGAAACTAAATTCCGATAGCATATAATTTTATTTAAACCCTGGCATGCTTTTTTCCACACAATTTACTACTTAACCTTTGTGGGTTCCAGTTAGCTCAACTGGTAAAGTCTCTGATAGTTGAATAAGAGATCTGGGGTTCAACCCCCGCCTACACCAAAAACCGATTGGTGTCTTAGTCTGATGATAAAGAGTATCATCAGGAGCGGACACTATAGGTTGAAACTCTCTAAAAAAACAAAGAATTCAATTCAACAATATTTCAAATTTAGAATTAAAAATCACGAAAAGACAAGTATTTACAAAGATATTCATGTCACAAGAATCATGTTCCAAACATATATAAATTCAATAGAAATAAATTGATACCTCTAGCTATGCTATCTACACTTATGAAAATGACATAATTAGAGCACTAGTATTAGTTGTGCCATCCTAAATGCCATTTTAACACACAAAAACTTATTTTAGCTATTTTACCACATTATTTTACAGTACACCCTATATCACATGATCTATTTTAACATTTCAACACATTAAAATAATATAAACATCCAATAAAAAATCATTTAATTTCTCAAAACCCAAAATTCCTCTCTCTCTCTCTCTCTCTCTCTCTCTTCCCTCTGATCCAAAACTCATTCACCACTGCACCACTACCCATAACCCACCAACTCCATATCGGAAGCCCCACCACCACCACAACTGCAAACCCACTACTATCCAAAAAAAAAAAAAAAAATCACACCACCACAACCATCAAATAATCACCATCACAACCCAGAACCGCTGCCATAACCATAGCACCACTGCCCACAATTACAACCATAGCACATTGGAACCACCAATTCACACACTACCCCACAACCCACCACATTTCCAAATCTCACACCCTCATGGAGGATGACACTTGGGAGGTTAATTCGGACAATGCGTGGCATGGAGGATGACGCTTCGAGTTGGCGGTAAGCTGTGAAGGACGACATGGCAAGTTCGGCGGCAAGTTGTGTAGGATGATGCAGCGAGATCCATGGCTAACACGACTTCAGACGAAGATATTTGCTCTGGTTTGGGTTTGGTCGGAGTAGGAGGCAGAGAGAGGTGAGCAAAGAGAGGAGACTAGAAAGGGAAGAGATAGTAGAGACATAGAGCAAAAGGTAGAGAGAGAGAGAGTGTGTTAGGGCATTAAAAAAAAAAAAAAGGGGTCCACCAGTGTGAATAAAAATTCAATAAAAAATTTGAGATTTTGGTGTTTGGTGTTGGCATTTGGCACACCCGATGCCAATGCTCTTGTGGACTTCTAGGACCAAGGTGAGTCTATTGGTAATGGCAGTGTTGCCCGAAAGTCACCAGAGTACTGACAATGGCAAGGGACATCATGTCCAATGTCCATCAATGGAAAAACTGAATAAGTGGTTTCTTGCCTCTCCTAAAGCTATTAATTGGCTTGGAAACAATGAGAAAAAGCCTATGGCTATAATACCAATGAAAGCAATCAAGCAGACACCTCTAGGATCTTGTTTGCAACTATTCTATTTTGAAATCCATGTCGTCATGAGTCTCATGACCCACATAGTTGTTGCTCATGGTAGTGCTTGTACTAGAGCAAGGCACATTAAATCCACAGCCTAATAAGAACCATGACAATGAGAATCCAAGAGTACTGAAAAATTAGAATCCTTGAACTTACACCTAAAGTATAGCAATCAACAACTTATTGGAATAAAGAAATAAAGTATTATGTGTAGTATAATCTAGAATATGTTGATTGATGGGAAAAATTTTCTTTTTGAACAATAGTGCAAGAGGAATGATGTGATGTCATAGATTGATTGGATATTGTTTGAGTGTATGTTATGTAGGCATGTGTTGAGTTCAATATTAGGTGTTACTAAGTTGATTTTGGTTTTATAAGTGATTGGTAAAAGCCCCAATTGGAACTTAATTAGTTCTTTTAGGGGTATATATATGTAAAGATGTGATTAGAATTTTCCTCATATCAGGTGACTCGAGGGCACTACATCACAACTTGGGCCTTAACATTTGTAATCCATATATTTATTAATGTTTTTTTTTCTCACATAATAATAGATAATTTATGATGCAACTTATTATTCATGTAAGAGGAAAGAGTATTACTCTCGAAATATTATTCATATGAATATGTGTGTGTGTCTATATATATTGGGAGGAGTATATTTTGTAAAGTAAAGTGAGGAGAAATTTAGTGTCCTAGAGTTAAATTATTTAATTTCTTTAGGATATATATGAATTATCTTTTCTTACCAGAAATGATAGAAGAATTCTTCACTTAAAGTCAAATTCCATTTATTAAAGGAAGAGAGATTGAGATAAAATGTTAATTAAATTTCTTTAGAGTTTAAATATGTCAAATTCATTAAAATGAGGAAATTAATGGCCAAAATGGGGATATACCCCTTTCGCTGAAACTTTCCAGCAAAATGCCCCTTGTCTAAAATTATTTAGGAATATGCCACTGTTTTAAACTCGATTTTCTAAAAATCGATTTTTAATGAAAAACTCGATTTGGCGAAAATCAAGTTATAGGCAATCAAACTAAAAATTTTAAAAAAAAAAAAATCCTGCATGGAACTCGAGTTTCATGAACTCGAGTTCTATGTAGGATTTTTCAAACAACTCGATTTTCGGCAAATCAAGTTTTTCATTGAAACTCGATTTTCTAAAAATCGAGTTTCAAAACAGGGGCATATCCCTAAATAGTTTTAGACAGGGGGCATTTTGTTGGAAAGTTTCAGTGAAATGGGTATTTTGCCATTTTGGCCGGAAATTACTAGATAAAGTAGTGTCCATTAAAATTTTGTGAAAACCAACAGGATGCCAGATCCATCCACGTTTTCGATTCCTTGGATTCTAGTTGTTTCTTTCATTTAAAAATAATACTTCTATTTTGATAGTAAAGACTAAATAGTTAGGAATACTGCATAAACAGTTGAACATTTCATGCATTTTAGGTGTATCCTAAAATAGTTAATCAATCATCTTAATATCATATTATTCAAAGCCTAATGCGTATTGCCATCCAGGGCCAGGCACAAACGAGTCGTGATAAACAGCAGTACAGGCTTACTAGCTAGCTCTATATAATTTTCATAATTTAAGTCCAAATCACTCTATGCTTGTTAAGGAATCCGTGTATATATTAAAAAAAAATATTCATTAGTTTTCAAATCCTCCAATAAAAAAATTGATTAAAATATATCTACTCATATATACCTAGTAAGAGATAAGATTTCATTGTCTCGTACAAAAGAGCCTTGAGATTCCCTTCTTAAAAAAAGATTCCAATTTGCAGTACTAATTATAATGTGGTACATCTATGATATATCTGTTAGGATAAGTGCCCTTAAATCCTATTGTATGATGCTATGTATAATATTAAGTATGACATTATGTATGACATTATGTGTGACTTAATATTGTGTTTAATAAAGTTGTTTTATTATTATCTGAAATAATGGTAACATGAATATTCGGACATTATCATATAGTCCATGAAATGCATAGTATGTGATTTATGTGATTTAGTCACAGAAGATATAAGTCACAAGTTCTTTGTAAACTTAGAATTGTAGTTCGTAGTCGGTGATGAAATTGGGCGTTTCATCTGCGAAGACTATAACATATCAATTACGATGATTTGTCTTGATCATGGAAGTAGAGACTTCTAATTGATATATTGATATGTTTTAAGAGTTAAGACATATTGAACTGGACCGCTGTGAGATTTATTATTCTCCTAACGACTGTCAAATGAATAACAAATCTCACGACTTATATTTGTATGAACTCTTAATCCTGAAAGAATAATGGACCTGATCATGAGATGTAAGTTGCTTTGATATATCAGGAATGAGATCTAAAGTAACAGTCAAAACCTCAGTATGTTGGGCAGCCACATTTAGTGTTGATGGAACATATATTCTCAAGATGAAATTCATAGTCTCTTGAAGGAGATACAAAATATTCCATTGAGATAAGTTTAATGGGTTTGTTATTCAGAGAGTTAGGCTTAATCACTTTAGTAAGACTAAAGTATATATTTATGAAATTGGATTTCATAAATATATGATGAATAACATAGAAGGATTAAACTGGGTACTCAAGGATTAAGATGTAGTAATTTACAAAGTGGCAGTCTACATTCATGACTTTGTATTACTACGAATATTTTATGAAAGGGTTGCATGTACAATAAAGTCTTGGGATATAATTTATAGATAAGGCCTAGAGTGCAACTATATTTATATAGTGGTATTAAATATAGTTAATGGTAACTTTGGACTTGTCAAGAGTTGACAGAAAAGCCCAAGGCCCATTGGAGCTAGTGTCTTATTGGTCCCTTTTGGTCCCACTCCAAGCCACATACTAGAGCCCAATTGGAAAGACCCAAAAGGTTAGCCCAATTAGATAATCAGTTATAAGAAGAGAAACATACAGAATTTTGTAGAAAACTTTTTACATGAAATGGTGTATGTGAGTGTTGGACACTCTTGAATTCTCTCTTGAACATTCCATATAACTGATTGAGAAACCACACATCTTAGGCGTTAGTGGAATTGGAATGAAGATTAGAAGTATTCCCAAGTGCTTACAATCTTTGTTTTGAAATTCACCACACCAAGGTACACTCATTTATTCTTGAATTCTGAAATTTACATAGTGCATGTTATCAATTGCGAATGAAGTAGATCCATTCTTTTTTTTTAATTATTTTTTTCCGCTGCTCACTCTCATATTTCCTTCAATATCATCTTTGAAAAAGATCCTCTATTGTTCAGTAGAGGTGTCCAAATCTAATCCAATCACTCTTGTTTTAGGTCAAAGTTTGAGTATTGGCATATATCCAACTAGTCACTAACCCGTGTGATGCACGGAAAAATTTATCAAAATTTATCAGTTTAAACGTAACATACAATACTATCCAAAAGATATTGTAATTATCCATTCAACCATTACATTTTTTATTATTATTAGTATTTATTAAAGATAGAATGTGAATGTTCAAATAGCGTGTAAAACACTATGAACGTTTAGACCCCCAATAAACAAATTACCAATTTAAGCTTAATATCAAACAATTAATGTGTGGAATATGAACATAAGCTTATAACATAATTGAAAAACAATTTAAACCAAATAAAATCACATCAACAGCAAAAATTAAATGGCAAAGATTAAGGGAAGAGAGATGCAAACATAAGGACAACACAGCGATGTGTTATCGAAGAGGAAACCGAAGCCCTCGGCGTAAAACCTCTCCGTCGCCCTCCAAGCGGTAAATAATCCACTAAAGAATGTAGTTGGGATACATGAACAGCAGAAGACCCTTTAAGCCTAATCTACCCAGTTTACCTAAGCCCTCTAAGCTCTTACTCCAACGAGGTTACGCCGAACATATTTCTTCTTTAGCTTACCGGATTCCGCTACTGACCATAGCATCAACCAATGTGAATTGGTCCCTTCCTAAATGCTTCCCAAAGCACCAAAAAGCCTTCTCACAGATATGGGTATGGTGAGAAAATGATTTGGCTAAGAACCTCTCAAGGATGTAACAATGGAAAGGGTGAGAGTAGAGGAATTTGAAGAGTCTCTATATAAAGATTATGGATGAGTCAATCTTGTTTTTCTCTAGGGTTACTCTCTTAAAATTCTCTCTGGAAGCTCTCTACATTTCGTGGGTATAAGGGGTATTTATACTAGTGTGAGAAAGGAATGCGAAGAGTCAGTTTTTCCAAAATAGAGCTGGCTAGCGGCTTGGCCTCGCGACTTGACTGAGCCGCGAGTTCAAGCCGCGAGGAAACTGAACGGCCAGTCTATGCTTTTTGTCCTGTAGTGCTCTAGTTGGCATGACGCTTCAACTTCTGGCATGCTTGGCACGTGTGCAACTTCTGGCGGCTTGCAAGCCGCGAGATCCAGTCACGAGACTCTGTTTCTTTGCATAATCTTGAGCATTTCTTCACACTCTCTCACACACTACCCTTACATGATTCCCACCTAAATACAGGGTTACTAATTGCTAAAATACAAGCAAATTTGGCACGAAATAAAGCCAATAGAATGGTTGATTAAATTCAACCTTACAGAATGTTATTATTAATTCTCAAAAGTAAGTGTACAAAGTATGGAAAGTTGGTGCCCACATGCTTAGTATATTTATAGAACTAAAGGAGACAACAATATACACTCCAAATATCAAATCAGCTATACAGTCAATTCGATTCAGGATTGTTGCTTTCATTCCTAGAGTTCGAGTGTGGAAGAAAGTCTGTTAGGTTCTAAGGATTTAGGATCTAAATGTTTTAAAACTTCAATGTGTAATGTTGGCAAACCATGATCAAAACTTAGAGTCTAGATTTGGGCTGCTCAAAGTATGTTTATTGTAAAGTTGGAATCGAGTAATTGCAGAATATTACTGTTCAATTTCTGCAAGGCTCGATCGATCGAAGCTCGTGCAGATTTTTTTTTTGTAGAATTTTCCAACTCAAGCCCAAGCCCATATGACGTGTAGGGTTTTATGTTTTTCCTTAAATATAAAAGGAAAAACCCTAGCCACGTTTTTATGTTGTTGTTTATGCTGTGTGTGTGAATCTCTTGTGAGATCTAGAGGTGTTTGCCTTCATACACACTTAGGGTTATCAAGATCAAGATTGATGTCAAGAGCTTGGTGATCGCTTCAGTTGCTGTATAAAGAGCTTAAAGAAAAACACAAGTGGGTGAACTTGTGGTTGCTGTGGATCAAGGAAAGAAGTAGTCCGTGGACTCGAAGCTGTCACATGGTTGTGATAGTAAGTTTTCTATTCGAGGTAGCAATAGAATGTTGGTGGTCTAAGTCGCTATTGTAAAATTTCAATTCTTTCATAGTGAATCTGTTTTACCTTAAGGATAGTTAGGTTAAATCCTTCCCAGGTTTTTTACCGGTTTTGTTTTCCTTGGTCATCATATCATTGTGTTCTTTATATTTCCGCTACTTTGCATGAAATGATTGTTTTGTTTTAACCTAGATCTGAATAATAAACCTAAGTATTCACTTGGCTAAATTAATTAGGTTAAACAATCTAGTTTTACAGGGGTCTAAAAATGTACAAGTGGTATCAGAGCAGGTTAGCTTTAGTATTTAGATCCTTTGATCTAAGAGTTGATCCTTGACTCCTGTTGTCATGGAACACGGTCACTCTCTTGTGATCCCACCTCACTTTGATGAGAATAACTATGCCTACTAGAAAGTAAGGACGAAAGCATTCCTGAAATCTATTGATAAGAGAGTCTGGAATTCCGTTGAATACGGATGGGAGAAGCCCACTACTCCTATTAATGAGTGGCAAACTTCTGAGAAAGAAGCAACCGCTTTTAATAGAAAAGCCATGAATGCTATTTATAATGTTGTTTCTATAGAGGAATTCAAGAGAATCTCTAATGTTGAGGTTGCTCATACTGCTTGGAATATTCTCCAAACTGTGCATGAAGGCACAAAGGCAGTTAAGATTAACAAACTGCAGCAGTTAACCACTAGATTTGAAAGTATTAAAATGTCTGATGATGAATGTTTTGATGAATTCTATGCTAAATTAAATGATATTGTTAACTCTGCTTATAATTTGGGTGAAATCTATGATCAACCTAAGATTGTTAGGAAGATACTTAGATCTTTGACTGAGGACTTTAAACCTAAAGTAACTGTCATAACTGAAAGCAAGGATGTGGACTCCATCCTTGTTGATGAACTTGTAGGATCTCTCTAGTCCTATGAGTTAGACCTACCCAAGACAAACAAATCCAAATCAATGGCTCTTAAGTCAGTTGATGATGTTGATGGGAATGGATTTGATGATGAACTCTCTGCTACAGAGATTGCATATCTTGCCAAGAACTTTAGAAACTTTCTTAGGAACTATAACAGAAGGGTAAGAGGTAAAAACAATGTTGCACCTAGAAATTTTAGGAGGAATGATCCCACTAAAGTGAACAATACTGAAAAACCTAAAGAGAAAGTTGGTTAAACCTCTAATAATTCTATGGGTCAACAATGTTTTGGCTGTCAAGGGTATGGCCATGTGAAATCAGAATGTCTTACATTCTTGAGATCAAAGGGTAAAGCTATGGCTGTAACCCTTAGTGATGATGAAGTTTCTGATCATGAGTCTGGTAGTGATGAGGATGGAAACTCCATTACATTCACAGTTACTGCTGTAGTTGATGAAAGTGTTGTGGTTGATGAGAACCCTTCTGATGGGGAACTCTCTGAGAGTGTTGATTTGCAAGAAACCTATAATAAGCTTTGCAAGGTTGCTGCAAAGGATGCTATGAATGTTGATTTAGGCTTACAGAAAATTGCTTCTCTTGAACTTGATAAGAAAAATTTGCACTGGAAATTGTTTGATGCTAATAAATTGTTTGATAAGGTGAAGACTGAGAACATGTTATTGCTTGATAAAGTTAAGAATTTGGAACTTGAATTATCTGTTGCTAGAGAACAAAAAAATAGGTCTGCTAGTTCCAAACTTGAACACATGTTGAGTATTTAGAAGTCTCCCTTAGAAAAAACTGGTCTAGGTTTTGAAGATAGCATCTCTGTGCCTAAAACTCATTCCACAAACTTTGTTTCTTCTTCTGAGCCTTCTGTGAGTGAGATTGTCAAACTTGTAGAAGTTACACCTCCTAGGAAGACTAGGGTTAGTCTTAAAGAGTCTGAGCCTAAAAATCCTACCATTCCTAATAATAAGTTGCATGATAGACCTGCATGGGTTTGTCATTTTTGTGGAAAGTCTAGACACATTCGTTCAAACTGTTTCAAGTTGCAAGCTGCTAAGCGAGCAAAAAAGCCAAAAGTACATGTGCCTCAAGCACAAGATCCTATGGTACTTATTGGTGAGTTGGTAAAGGCTCTAAACCTTTATTCTAATCCTGGAGTTACTCATCATTCTAATATGAATAATAACTCCAATGCAAGAGTTACATCTAAAAAGTTTTGGATGCAAAAGGCTCAATCTAATTGAGTCTTTCTGACATGGTCCTTGTGCTTTATCGCTCTATTCATTGTGACCATTCCTCTTTGTTGTTTTTTTTTTTCTTTGTTTTTTTAGGATTTTCATTGCATAACATTCATGCGTTTCATACTAGGTTGTTTTTGTTATTCTTTTCAAAAATTTAAAAAAAAAAACAAAAAAAACAAAAAAAAAAAAAAAAAAAAGAGGAGAAGGAAAGAAAAATGTGTTTTGCATTACTTTTCTTGGATTTGATATCAAGGTTGGCCATACTATCTTTACATAACATGTTTATGTACCTTGTTTAGCTTGGATGAGCTTATTTTATTGCACTTTACTAGTTTGAGCTTTGTAATGCATGTTGTGTGGGAGATGTTTATAGTTTTTGATCACTTGATCTTGATCTTGAAGTCACATGTCTTTGATTATTGGACTTGAACTTAATGAGAAAGGCATAAATAACCATCTCACCACTGTTTACTAGCCAATCATGAACACCTTAGTGCATATCATAAGATTTTGTGCTCGAGAAAGTGTAGCACATGCACAAAAAGAACATAAGGTGTAGCCTCGGTTTAAATGCTAAAATTGGTATGTACATTATTGGGCTATAATTAATTCACAATCAAATAAAATTGGTGTGTACATTATCTTGGCTATTTTAATAAGTTTCTAATCAAATAAAAATTGGTGTGTACATTATGAGGCAAATCAAGAAACTTACATGATTGCATGCTTGTTTTCTAGGAGATGTGGGAGTTATATGATGTAACTCTTTAGGTGATAGTCTCTTTCAAACTTATGTGATGAATTGTGTAGAAATTGTGATTGATAACTATTCACATATCACCTCACATGTATCTCAAGCTATTGCTAGTTGCACACACTACACAAGTTACTCTTTGCTAAACTTAGTACATCATATTGTGTGTGATCTTGTTGTGGCCATCCAAGATTAAAAGTCCCTTGATTTTAATGCAAAATGTGTTTAAACTTTGAGATTTAAGGACAAATTGATTGAAAATCTTGTTTTTGGAAGATCTGGGTTAAATTCAAGGGTTTTTGAAAAACTTTTCATCTCATACTCATGCATTCTATTCATAAAACATTTTGCTTTGAGGAGTTTCTATATTAAAATGTTATGTTTTTTTAAAAATTTGATTTTTCCAGATTTTTGATCGATCAAACCTGTTGCCCGACCGATCGAAATTGCAATTAAAAATTTGGTTTGAATCTGCTTGGCTCGATCGTTGCTCGATTGATGCTGGATCGATCGAATGTGACTTTCGATCGATCAAACCTATTTTCGACTGATCGAAAATCGTTCAGAGAGTTTTTTAAAACATGAGCTTTTCACGTGTTCTTCACTATTTCAAACTTTTCAAAAAGCTATTTTGTCTCTTTCTTCAACCGATCCAGATTCAAGTCAATTTTTGTCGTTTTCCCTCAAATTTTTCTCAAGGTTTTTGTCATCTAGTTCCGGTAAGACCATTCTACCCTTTCTTTTTTAGTTTAATCTCATTTTTCATGCATTTTAGGGAAATTTTCGGACCTAATAATTTTTGGGGTTTGTGATGTTTGAGATGATTTCTTTCAAAACTGATCAATGGGTTTTTGTTATTGGATGATGTAAACATGTTTCTCATGGTTTATTTTGATCAATTTGGTGAATTGGGAAGAATTGGAAATTCTAGGGCTTGAAACTCAACGAAATTGGGGATTTTGTTCAATTAAGATTAATTTGATGAAATTGGCTTGTGTAATTGATTCATTATGTCATTATATACTGTTATTTAACTTATGTAATGATAAATTGATCAATTTATTGGGATTTTTGAAATTGGATTTTTCAAAGTTTGGGTTTTTGTTCTAAAACTTTATGTTCAAACCAATTCTGTGTTTTCAAAGTATAATTGAACTATTCTCAATGCATTAGAGCATGAATCATTTGTTTATTCTGGTCATGCATCATATAGATTTTTTTTGTGCTCTAACCATGTCTGATGCAGTCTGCCCTTGGGGTTTTTTTGTTTTCTTTCTTTGGTTCTCTTCTGTCTATCCTATTCCAACTCTTAGCATCATCACTAGGAAGACTAGAGCCAATAGGAAAACCACCTCCTCTTCTACTCCAGCCTTTGAGAGTGATAGGTTTCGAACTCAAAAAAACCAAGAGACCTATGAGAAGCTGAACATCTTTAGATCAATGTGGACTGAGAGAAAAGTTGTGTTAGATGAGTTAGACCCGGAAATTAGGAGGAATTTTGAGCATAGGGGCTGGTTACCGTTGTTGGATATAGATCATCCTCCTCCGGCTACCTTGATTAGAGAGTTCTACTCGAACCTCTCTGTCCACTCCAATGATTCCAACACTCAGTTTGTGAAAAGTTGGATACAGGGTGAAGAGTATGTCATTACTCATTCAGTAGTGGCCTCTTCTCTTAGGGTGCCTAAGGTACAGCAGCCTATGTACCCTTATGATGAAACCCCTCTACTTGATGACATACATGAGACTTCCTATTGCAGAAACATAAAGGACTTGTCCCATCATATTTTCTTCCTCTTGAGTCTTAGGCCTTTGGTCATTAGATAGAGGAACTCCATGTCTGAAAGAAAGCAATCCTTTCTTGGAGTTTTGCATGCTAAACCTTTCTAGAACCTTATCTATATATCCAGCTTGTGATAAGCCTAACATCTTATTCTTGTGATCTCGCCAAAGCTTGATCTCTAGAATAAAGTTAGCCTCACCCAAGTCCTTTATATCAAACTGGCTTGACAACCAAACCTTTACTGATGACATTACCCCTACATCATTTCCAATAAGTAGAATATCATCAACATAAAGCACTAGAAACATTACTACTTTATCTCGATGTCTTTTGTACACACATGGTTCATTAAGATTTTGTTCAAAACCAAATGACTTGATTGCTTGATCAAATCTGATGTTCCATGACCTAGACGCTTGCTTAAGTCCATAAATGGACCTTTTCAACTTACATACCATATGCTCTTGGTTCTTTGCTATAAAACCTTCTGGTTGCATCATATAGATTTCTTCTTCAAGATTGCCATTAAGAAATGCAATCTTGACATCCATTTTCCAAATCTCATAATCATAATGAGCAGTAATGGATAACAGAATTCTGATAGATTTAAGCATTGCTACTGGTGAAAAGGTTTCTTCATAATCAATACCTTCTTTTGGTGTATACCCTTTCGCCACTAGTCTTGCTTTAAAGGTTTCAACCATTCCATCTATCCCTCTCTTCCTCTTGTAAACCCATTTGCAACCAACAGGTTTAATGCCGTTAGCGCCTTTACAAGATCCCAAACTTGATTGGAATACATTGAATTTAATTCAGATTTCATAGCTTTGACCCAATGATGTGCATCTATATCATTCATTGCTTCTTCATAAGTGTAGGGATCCGATTCAGCCTCTTCTAAGATAGCTTCATAAGTTTCTCCCAAACCTATAAATCTTATAGGAGGCCGAACAATTCTCCCACTACGATGAAGCACCTGTGTACTAGACATATCATGAGTAGTATCTTGTGGTGTATCTAATACAGCCACATCATCCCTAGTTTCATTCATTGGTTGTTCATTTACAGGTTCATTCATTTCAGCCAATACAACTCTACTTTTAGGAGTAAAATTATTCATATAGTCATTTTCCAAGAATTTAGCATTTGTACTTGAAAGTTCAATTAGTGTATAAAACACCTATGAACGTTTGGACCCCCAATTTACAAATTATCAATTCAAGCTTATTATCAAAAAATGTATGTGCGGAATATGAAGATAAGCTAAAACAGAATTGATAAATAATCTAAACCAATTAAAATCACATCCACAACAGAAATTAAATGGCAAAAATTAAGAGAAGAGAGATGCAAACACAAGGACAACACAACAATGTGTTATTGAAGAGGAAACCGAAGCCCACGGGGTAAAACCTCTCCACCGCCCTCCAAGCAGTCAATAATCCACTAGAAAATGAAGTTGGGATACATGAATAGCAGAAGACCCTCTAAGCCTAATCTACCCAGTGTACCTATGCCCTCCAAGCTTCTTTCTCCAACGAGGTTACGCCGAACCTTTGTATTTTCTAGCTTATCGGATTCCGCTATAGCCCATAGCATCAACCAATAACCATTGGTCCCTTCCTAATTGCGTCCCAAAGCACCAAAAAGCCTTCTCACAGATGTGGGTATGGTGAGAAAAGGATTTGGCTAAAAACCTCTCAAGGATGTAACAATGGAAAGGGTGAGAGTAGAGGAATTTAAAGAGTCTTTATGTAAAGATTGTGGATGAGTCAATCTTGTTTTTCTCTAGGGTTTCTCTCTCAAAAATCTCTAGAAGCTTTCTACATTTCGTGGGTATAAGGGATATTTATACTAGTGTGAGAATGGAATGCGAAGAGTCAATTTTTCCAAAACAGAGCTGGTTGGCGACTTGGCCTTGCGACTTGACTAAGTTGCGAGTTAAAGCCGCGAGCTAACTGAATGGCCAGTCTGGACTTTTTGTCCTGTAGTGCTACAGTTGGCATGACGGTTCAGCTTCTCTGCATGCTTCACTTGTGTGCATCTTCTAACGGTTTGCAAGCCGCGAGCCACCCACGAGATCGAGTCGCGAGTCCTTACTTCACTGCACAGTCTTGAGCATTTCTTCACACTCTCTCACACACTACCCATACATGATTCCCACCCAAATACAGGGTTTCTAAGTGCTAAATTACAAGTAAATTGGCACGGAATAAAGCCAACAAAATGGTTGATTAAATTCAACCTTACAATCTCCCCCTTTAGCTATTCCGTGACAAAACCCTAAAAAAAACTCTAGACTTAACATGTGAGTTGGAAACAGTTGAACATAACTCACTCACACCTAACTCTAGAATCTGTGTAGCTATTGAACCATAAGAACAAGTATCTCCTGAAACACAACAACACAATATGATCATTGTATGCAGAAAACTTGTAATGCATATGGAGCAAGCACAATGCGATCAAGCAAAAATAGAATATAAGTAATAAACCATGGCTTGACCAAAAAGGAACAATCACTATAAATAGTGACCACAATGCTCATTCACACAAGGAATAAACATCTGGACATGCAAGCTAATAAGCTCAATGCAAAGTATCATTTGCATATCCAACACTCAACCACTGCAACAACGCAAGGAAATTGCATTAAGGATAAAAATCTAACAAAGGGCACAAGAGTGAGAGTACTTAAAGAAAATGCATAACATTTAACAAGTACTAGGCTACAAAGCAAGGGTACAACTACATGTACTTTAAATAAACTAACATCTTATATATATAAACGAAAGTACCAAACAAACCCATAATAAAAATTATCCAAACCATAACAACAAAAACTATAGAGCATAAACATAAAGTAAACTGCTTAAGATAAGTTTTTGGCATGCTCCCCCTCAAGAGTTGCCCTTCAAAAATTCTCCCCCTTTTTGACTGGAATGGCCAAAGGGTCATTGCTGGGTGGAGAAGCTATCAAAATTTGCTGAGAGGATGTTCATCTGATCTTGAAGTGTAGCCAGTCTGTCAGATTATTCATTTTGGACATCTCTGAGCCCATCAATCCTTTCTAGGATGATCTGGAATGCATCTGAAGGTACAGCTGATAAAGATGAAGCTCTGCTCCTCTTGCCACGGCCTCTTGAACTTGAAGGTTGTCCTTCAGCCTCTGTTTCAATCTCCATTGGTTCACCTTCTCCTTGGTCACCTTCCTCTTCATCACCCAGAAGATGAACTCTTATCCTTGTAATGGTCAGCTTGTTAATGGCTGAGGGAGTAGGCATGAGACTGATATATTGAGGGATTGCCACACCTTTTGCTCTAAAAAGCCTCATGAGTAGGCTAGGGAAAACCAGCTTGGCCCTTGAAGTTGTTCTAGTCTCATCCACAATTGTGTCAAAGATGTGAGAGTTGATATCTATGAAGGTGTTCTCCTTGAGCTCCATGAGAAAGATAGCTATAGCATTGTTGATTCTAGTCAGCTTCCTTCCTTACTGGGTACAAGTTGAACATCATTATGGTGGTTAAACACCTCATGTCAGCTAGGAAGGCATTAGTGTTGAGGTATCTCCTTTCTCTAACACCACCAATATGAGATTGGACAGTTTCTATGGATAGCATCTTGTCCTTGTAATTGGTGAAGTCATGGTCATCTAAACTTTCAAGCCCTAGCACCTCATCTATATCACCCGCATCTATATTGAATTCCTTTCCTCTTATCCAACAATTAAGCTCATCATCTTTTATCACAGCATTTACATAAAACTCCCTAATCAAAGACTCACACACTCTAGGCAAGTCACTCAACAACTTATCCCAACCTCTGGCCTCAAAAAAATTTGGAATGAAAGTGTCCTTCAAATCCACCAAGTCTACAAATCTTTCCTGAATGATGGTTGCCTTAAAGAAGAATGCTCTATATCTCTCAAAGTGTTGAGGTGATTTGAACTTGGTGTTGTCCATTTTCAGTCTTTTATCACCTTTCTTGGTAGTGATTTTCTTCTTGGTAGGAGTCATCTGCAAACATAGCAAAAAATGCCACAAAAACAGAGCACAATAGATGGAAATTCAAACATTAGTAGCAGGTTAGTATAATTGAAAAGAACATAGAACTATACCACCATTCAGACATTGAAAGAGATAGCTCAAATAAGAAAAGGATAGAACAACCTATCAACAATACTAATGCATAACACATTGTGATAGTGAGCACAACAACTCAATCAAGAACATTCTAAGGCACATTCCCAAGCACAGATTACAATATACAATAAACAGTTGTATTGAAGCAGTGCACACTACATTCATCCAAAAGAAAGCATATGTCACTAAGACATCTTAATGAGTATGAGATGATCAAACCAACACAGAGCAGATAATATCCTTAAGGCAGAAGCAACACACATGATATCAATAATCTATAGCAACTTGAAGTCAAAACATTATAAGCCAACTCTCAAAAATCAACCAAATTGAACCTGAAAGCTCGAAAATGTGTTGAAAACAAAAGAGCTGTTTAGACCCCTAATTAAAATTACGGCTAGATTGCTTTTACTCTAACTTATCTAAGTACAGAAACAAGAGTAAATGAAACGCAATAAACCGATACTACTCTAGTGCATAAACATGAACAACAAACGTTAAAAGTAAAGCACAAGAGTAAGGGAAGAGAGAATGCAAACACAAGATAACACGCAGATGTGTTATCGAAGAGGAAACTGAAGAACTCGGCGAAAAACCTCTCTGCCGCCCTCCAAGTGGTAATCGATCCACTAGACAATCAGTTGGGATGCATGGGTTAGCAAGAGACCCTCCAAGCCTAATCTACCCGCTGTACCTAAGCCCTCCAAGCTCCTACTCCAACAAGACTTCTCAGAACCTTGTCTTGTCTAGCTCTCCGGATCCCGCAACAAGCTCCATGTTGCATCTGCCATCCTTGGCTTCTTCCAATGCTTCCCAAAAACACCAAAAACACTCACTACACTCTGAAAATGTGTGGGTTGTGTTTGGGTACAAATCTCCTCTCAGGGTATGATAATGGGAGAGGGAAGGAGAAGAGGCTACAATGATTTCTTACTAAGGATGAGTAGCTCTCTCTCAAAAAGATGGGTGTGTGTGTTGTAGAAAACCTATTTAGGGTTTTTCTCTCTAAATGGCCTCTTTTGTATTTGTGGGTAATGAGGGTATATATAGTATGTGTGAAGGTTAATGAAGTCACTCTTAAAAATCTTCCAGGCAGAATGTTTCGCGACTACCTCGCGGGAAGGCCTTACCCCCGAGACACTCACAAAAACGACAGCCTGGCATGACTCTTCAGCTTCCAGCATGTGCTTCTCACATGGCTCTTTCGCAGGTTAGCTTTTAGCGAGACACTCGCGAAATCCACTAATTCATCATTTTAAGCTTGAGTCTTCACCAACTTAATACTAAACCCAATACAATAAAATCCCACAATATACAAGGAAATAAATTAAAACAATTACAACACTTTTTGTCATGGAATAAAGCCAACATAAAACATAGTTGTAAATCACAACTTTACAATATCCCCCTTTGGCTATTCCGTGACAAAACACCCTATAACAGACTCTAGACTTAAACGTGAGTTTGGGAACAATGGCAAAACTCACTCACACCTAAATCTAGAAGCTGTGAAGCACTTGAAACATATATACCTGTAACCTGAAATACTTGCACAAAAAACATTAGACCCTCATGGTAAATCAAGTGATAAAAGGACAAGTATAATGTAACAAGTAAAATGCGATCAAGTAAACATGTTGTAAAACATATTAGCAACTTGATCATACACCAAAACAGTCATATGGAAATGACTACAATGATCACATAGCAAAGCAAATGATCATCCGAACATGCAACCAATAAAACACAATAGCATAAGGATGTATGCATGTCCAACACACGACCAATGCAAAATACATTAAATATATGCATCTAGGAACAATCTTACTAGGGCACAAGTGTGAAGTACTCAAGACATATTAGCAATATCTAAAAGTACAAAGAAAATGCTACAAAAGCATTAAGAAAGTCACAAAAAACACGATGCAATGAGAGTAACAAAGCATAGATACTAAAAGAAACTCAAAGAACCAAAAATAAAAAAAAAAAACAACGAGAAAACAAGCATAAAGTAAAACAAGGTTTTCTCAAAAAAATAATGTCTTCTCCCCCTTGGTATATGCATCTCCTCTATGGCTTTCTCCCCCTACGAATGTGCATGAGGTAGAATTACTCCCCCTAAGAGTGTGCTCATGAGTCATATAGAAATGACGATACAAACCGGTATACTCTTCGGTATACACTCCTCCTTTTTGTCATGAATAGACAAAACAATCAAGAGGAATGAGGAAAAGAAGAAAAAAATATGAGCAAGGGTATGATGCATGAGGGGTGCAAGATGAATGAGAAAATGAAGCTTAAACGAAAACATCTTTAAAATAATGCTACAAAGCATAAAGTAAACAGGACATGCTAAGGATGATGGAACATGATATAGACCTAGGCATGACATAGACACAAGACCATGTTATATGTACTAAGAAGTCTAAAAAAGACTTAACTTGCATGAGTGAATGTGAAAACATGTCAAGTGATCAAGTGTGTGCAGCAAAGGTGCATCTAGTGTGCATGTGAGATGCATGACCAATGCATGAATAAGCACTCACGGGGCAAAGTGTATAAAACACACCACCAATGATCAAAACATGATAAACATGAATAATTATGGTGATCCCCAAAGTTTGGTACTCATCGGAGTCCAAAACAACGAGAAAATGCCATTTGGGCATTTTATCAAACACATAGAGTGCACACACTACACATGTATGTTAAACATTGCAAGAACATATGAAAATCTTGCCTAAATACATGTTATTTTTGCCACAAGGGGCCAACATCCAAAGCAAATCATCATTTAAAACAAAGCCCAATAAAAAAAATTGACAAAAATTAAGTTTTCCAACTCTTATTTGAGAAAATCCAAACTATGAACATAAAACCCCCAAAAACATAATCTAAGGATCAAAATCAATGAAAAGAGTTAAAGATTATCTTAGAGATGTTAATGGAATGAAAATCACTTGAATTTAGTTGGGTTTTGATGTGGAAACATTAAAATAGGGGTTTGGGAGAGGATGGGAGACGTTTAAAACAAATGACCCACGAAATGCCCTTTAAAAGCTGATCTGGAAATTTTCGTGGGAAGTTTCGCTGGTTACATACCCACGAAATCTCGCTGGTAAGATTTACTCATGAAACAGTCGCGAAACTTTCTGTCCAAAACTGAAAAACTTGAGAATTGGACCCTGTAACTCGTGACTAAACTTACACATGAAATAAGTCACGAAGACACCCAGAAAACATGTTTTTCACACAAAAACAATTTGAAAAAACCTTTGAAAAACATGGGTGATACAAATCACTTCCAAAAGTAAACAAAAAGAACAAAAATCTTTTTGGTTTGATCCACATATGGTTGAGCACACACACATTACATTTGAACATGTACAACCACACAAATCAAATAGACATTCATTGAATATTAAACTTGTGTGTTGTGTGTGTGGATCAAGTGTGGAATAGTCCTTAGACTAGAGTGAAGCTTCAATGATCAATTCAATCAAGTAATACACAACTGGTTTGAAATCAAATGGACTATCTCAATTATAGAAATGAGCATATATGACCTCCCACAAGAGAATGATTACAAAACTCAGAAGCTTTTCATTTGGCTTCTACATAAATCATAACATTTGATCCTTTTTGGATAATATATCTCTTTTTGAAATCGGTGCTTGAAATTTTTGATATTTCAATATTGAGAGATAGCCTTTGGCTTTTTGAGCACCATACATTTCAATTTTAAAATGTCGCTTTCCTTTTTTCCTAGTCAAATACTAGTATGTGTGACAAGCTTTTGCAGCTCATAATCTTTTTTTCATTTTGAGATTTACATTTGGTGAGCTCTAATGCAAAAACATAAAATAAAGTGGGAAGAGATATAGGCACAAGTCTATGCAAGTATCAAGACCATCAAGACCATTGACTAATCATTCATGACAAGCTTGAAGATCTATTTACAACAATCACACATAGATTTCAAGATTTCTCCCACAAATATTTGTGTGCATACAAAACAAGCTAGGCTCGTAAATGCACTACGCCATTAGTACGAAGGTACTAGGCCAAACTCACATTAGATATGTGCTCAAACATATACGATCAAACTTTTTGAATTTTTCACTTTTTATGTGGTTTTGGATTTTTACACACACAAAACAAAGACATATAAGTAAGATAAAAAACTAAAACAAAACAATGCATATAAAGAGATGCATAATGCATAAATACATGACAATAAAGCATCTAATGCATGAAAGGTCCTACAAAGATCGAAAGAATTAGATCAAGGACCAAAAGAGCATAAGCTCAATCATAGGAACCCTTCCTCATCCAAACGGAATGATTGATTGGAATGAGTGTCTCAAGAGAGGTGAGACGAGGGTTGGAAGAATGAGAACCGGAGATGCACATAGACAAGGATGTAAGAACATTAAAAACTTTCTTCAACAACTTACCATTTTCCCTAAAATCCGGTTTAGCTTTTATATCACAACTTTCAAAAAGCTTAAGTTTCTCTTTTCTTTTAATTCTTTTAAGAGCTTGAAACTTAGAGCAATGAGGTCTAAGATGACCAAAGGCACCACAATGGTGACAAACAATGTGTTTAGGTCCACTAGGCCTTTTGGGAAGGGATCTAGCAACATGAGTTTGTTCTCTTTTTAACTTTGGACATTGAGGTCTTATATGGCCAGTCACACCACAATAGTGACAAATTAGAACAAATTTAGATCCATCTAAAACCTTAGGTTGCGACCTAAAAAGAGGCATAGGCTTAAGAGCCTTTCTCTCCACTTTTTTTATTTCTTCTGTGTGGAGGAATGTACACCGATTTGTCCTTTGAGGTAGAACACATAATAGGCACAAAATCGGGTACCACAACATGATTGCAACAGATATTATCATCATTTTTATCAACTAGTAAAACAATCAAAAACTTGGCATGCATCTTAAGAGATTCATTTTCACATTTAAGATCATCAACTAGTTTGTTAGACAAAACAAGTTTAGCATCCAAGTCCATATTCAGACATTCAAACTCTTTCAGCTTTTCAAGAGAATTTTCAGCAAGCTTCTTATATTTTTCAACCAATTTGTTGGATTCATTAAGCTTAGCAATCAAATCATCCTTTTCACAAAATAACTTGCTCAAATCCTTATGAAACTTCTTAGCATTTTTCTTCAAGAATTTAATGTTAGGAATATCAACAACACTCAAGGATTCATGTAGCATAGCATCACAATCATGAGGATTATCACTCATAGAGGCATTTTCACAAACACGTAGCATGTTACATTCATCAACATCCAAAACATGCATAGAGGCATACAAAGCACTATCCATTGAAAAAACAAACACAAGGGGTCAAGAATCACACTTAGGTATTTAAACCACAACAAGTGTACCCGCTCCGATACCAATTGAAATCTCGAAAATGTGTTGAAAACACAAGAGCTGTTTAGACCCCCAATTAAAATTACGGCTAGATTGCTTTTACTCTAACTTATCTAAGTGCAGAAACAAGAGTAAATGAAGCGCAATAAACCGATACTACTCTAGTGCATAAACATGAACAACAAACGTTAAAAGTAAAGCACAAGAGTAAGGGAAGAGAGAATGCAAACACAAGATAACACGCAGATGTGTTATCGAAGAGGAAACCGAAGAACTCGGCGAAAAACCTCTCCACCGCCCTCCAAGCGATAATCGATCCACTAGACAATCAGTTGGGATACATGGGTTAGCAAGAGACCCTCCGAGCCTAATCTACCCACTGTACCTAAGCCCTCCAAGCTCCTACTCCAACAAGGCTTCTCGGAACCGTGTCTTGTCTAGCTCTCCGGATCCCGCAACAAGCTCCATATTGCATCTGCCATCCTTGGCTTTTTCCAATACTTCCCAGCAACACCAAAAACACTCACTACACTCTGAAAAGGTGTGGGTTGTGTTTGGGTACAAATCTCCTCTCAGGGTATGATAATAGGAGAGGGAAGGAGAAGAGGCTACAATGATTTCTTACTAAGGATGAGTAGCTCTCTCTCAAAAAGATGGGTGTGTGTGTTGTAGAAAACCTATCTAGGGTTTTTCTCTCTAAATGGCTTTTTTTGCATTTGTGGGTAATGAGGGTATATATAGTTAGTGTGAAGGGTAAGAAAGTCACTCTTAAAAATCTTCCAAGCAGAATGTTTCGCGACTACCTCGCGGGAAGGCCTTACCTGCCAGACACTCGCGAAAACGACAGCCTGGCATGACTCTTTAGCTTCCAGCATGTGCTTCTCACATGGCTCTTTCGCAGGTTAGCTTCTAGCGAGACACTCGCGAAATCTACTAATTCTTCATTTTAAGCTTGAGTCTTCACCAACTTAATACTAAACTCAATACAATAAAATCTCACAATATACAAGGAAATAAATTAAAGCAATTACAACACTTTTTGTCATGGAATAAAGTTAACAAAAAACATAGTTGTAAATCACAACTTTACAGAACCAACCATACTAACAAACAAAATATATCATAGTAAACCCAAACAAATGGCATATGACAATGAGACATATTATCATGGGTATAAGATTTACCAACCAACGTAAAACAGTTTACAAAGACAAACAGTGAAACTAAAACATGATAACGACCATAGTTAGCATCCTAGAAACAAGATCAACCAGACCCAAACATCTAAACTCAACAACATGAATCCAACCCATATCCGAAACAACACATATACCCAATCTCAACAACAACACAAAAATCCAAGAAATCGAGACAAGAAACATGAAATACTTAGAGAAAATAAGAAAACCCATACCTTTTTTCTTGAAGATTGAAGTTGAAGAGATGATGAAAATGGTGGTTTTTGTGTGAAACACGGTGGGTTTGTGAGAGCGAAGACAATGAACAATCAAAATGTTCGAGGGAAAACTAAAAAGTTTTAAAATAAAACTATTCTTAAAACGCAAAACATGCGTAGGGAGCCATGAAAATTTCTGTGTAACCCTCGTGACTAAAGCTTCCACCAGCGAACAAGTCGCCAATATGAGTGGCGAGAAACTTAAAAACTCAGATTTTGAAAAATTTTCTAAGTATTTTTCGCGACTGGGACTTTGACCCGCCAATGAGTCGCAAGAACCTTCTGTGTAACCCTCGCGACTAGGGCATGCGACTGGCTTGACCCGCGATCAAGACGCCAGAACAGGGCAACACTGTTTTTGAAATTTTTGACGTTTTGCAAAAAAAAAATACTTTCCAAAAACAACTAAAACACTCAAAAATCCTTTTGTGTTTGATCAACAAAAATTGAGCATGTGAAAACACATTTAATCAAGTACAATCACACAAATGAATAAGGCATTCATTGAGCATAAACATGTGTGATGTGTGTGGGTACCAAAGATGAGATAGTCCTTAGTCTAATGTGAAACTTCAATGATCAATTCAACCAAGGCATACACAATTAGCACTAGGAAAAGGACCTATCTCAATTATAGAAATATGCATATATGACCTTCCACATAAACTTGATTACATAATATGAAGCTTTTCATTTGGCTCCATTCACATCATAACATTTGATCTTTTTGAATCAATACATCTCATTTAAAGATCGATACCTGAAATTTTTGATATTTCAATTTGATGATTAAGCCTTTGGCTTTTTGGGCATCATACATTTTATATAAAGTCGCTTTTCCTTTTTCCTAGTTAAATACTAGTGTGTGCGACAGGCTTTTACAGCTCATCATCTCTTTTCATTTGGAGATTTACATTTGTTGAGATCTTTAAGCAAAAACAATAAAATAAAAGAGTGGGAAGATATATAGGCACAAGTCTATACATGTCTCAAGATCAACAAAACCATTGACTAATCATTCATGGCAAATTTGAAGATCTATTTACAACAATCACACAGATGTCAAGATTTCACCCACAATGATATGAGTGCATAGGGAACAGGCTACACTCGTAAATGCACAAAGCCATTAGTACAAAAATACAAGGCAAAACATGCTTGTGACAATACACAAAAATGTCGATCAAACTTTTTGGATTTTCTACTTTTTATGTGTTTTTGGATTTTTGACACAAAAACAATTAAAGATTGATCAAAAACATAAACAAAACAATTGCATCTAAAGAGATGCATGATGCACAAATGCATGACAATGAAGCATCTAATGCATGAAGGGTCCTACAAAGATCGAAAGAATTAGATCAAGAACCAAAAGAGCAAAAGCTCAACCATAGGAACCCTTCCTCATTCAAACGGAACAATTGTTTGGAATGAGTGTCTCATGAGAAGTTATAATACCAAATGAAAGTTCAATTAGTGTATGAAACACCTATGAACGTTTAGACCCCCAATTGACAAATTATCAATTCAAGCTTATTATCAAACAATGTATGTGCGGAACATGAAGATAAGCTAAAACAGAATTGATAAACAATCTAAACCAATTAAAATCACATCCACAACAAAAATTATATGGCAAAGATTAAGGGAAGAGAGATGCAAATACAAGGACAACACAATGATGTGTTATCGAAGAGGAAACCGAAGCCCTCGGCGTAAAACCTCTCCGCCGCCCTCCAAGCGGTCAATAATCCACTAGAAAATGAAGTTGGGATACATGAACAGCAGAAGACCCTCCAAGCCTAATCTACCCAGTGTACCCTAAGCCCTCCAAGCTTCTTTCTCCAACGAGGTTACGCCTAACCTTTGTCTTTTCTAGCTTACCGGATTCCGCTATAGCCCATAGCATCAACCAATAACCATTGGTCCCTTCCTAACTACTTCCCAAAGCACCAAAAAGCCTTCTTATAGACGTGGGTATAGTGAGAAAATGATTTGGCTAAGAACCTCTCAAGGATGTAACAATGGAGAGGGTGAGAGTAGAGGAATTTGAAGAGTCTCTATGTAAAGATTGTGGATGAGTCAATCTTGTTTTTCTCTAGGGTTTCTCTCTTAAAATTCTCTAGAAGCTCTCTACATTTCGTGGGTAAAAGGGGTATTTATACTAGTGTGAGAATGGAATGCGAAGAGTCAGTTTTTCCAAAACAAAGCTGGCTGGCGACTTGGCCTCGCGACTTGACTGAGTCGCAAGTTAAAGCTGCGAGCTAACTAAATGGCAGTCTGGACTTTTGGTCCTGTAGTGCTACAGCTGGCATGACGGTTCAGCTTCTCTGCATACTTCACTCGTGTGCATCTTCTTGCAGCTTGCCAAGCCGCAAGCCACCCGCGAGATCCAGTCGCGAGTCCCTGCTTCACTGCACAGTCTTGAGCATTTCTTCACACTCTCACACACACTACCCATACATGATTCCCACCTAAATACAGGGTTTCTAAGTGCTGAATTACAAGCAAATTGGCACGGAATAAAGCCAACAGAATGGTTGATTAAATTCAACCTTACAGTACTAACAAAAACTTTGTTATCCTTACGACTATAGAATAAATAATCTCTAGTTTCTTTTGGATAACCTGAAAGCAAACACACTTCTGATTTTGGTTCCAATTTATCAAGCTTCCCTTTTAACACATGTGCTAGACAACCCAAAATGTGGAGATATTTCATACTAGGCTTACGTCCACTCCACAATTCCATGGGTGTTATGGGAATAGATTTTGATGGAACTAAATTCAAAAGATGTATTGCTGTATTTAAGGCATAACCCCAGAAAGAAATCGGTAAAGTTGAGTAACTCATCATGGACCTAACCATTTCTAAAAGAGTCATATTCCTTCTTTCTGCTACACCATTTTGTTAGGGAGTTCCAGATGCAGTTAATTGGGATACAATCCCATTTTCAGTTAAGTAATCCTTGAAATCCCCAAGAAGGTATTCGCCACCATGATTAGATCGAATGGCCTTTATGTGTTTACCTAATTGATTCTCAACTTTAGCCCTAAACTCTTTGAACTTTTCAAAGGCTTCAAACTTCCGTTTCATTAGATTCACATAACCATATCTTGAGTAATCATCGGTAAAAGTGATGAAGTACTCATGACCTCCTTTTACTTGGGTTGACATAGGACCACATATATCCGTATGAACTAATTCAAGCAACTCATGGGCTCTTCTACCTTTTGCATTAAAAGGTTGTTTGGTCATTTTGCCTTCCAAACAAGATTTACAAACTGAAAATTCATCAAAGTCCAATGGCTCTAAGAGTCCATCTTTGATCAGTCTTTGAATTCTGTTTGGATTAATATGACCCAAACGCAAGTGCCAAAGATATGCTTCATTAGTAGAAAGAAACTTTCTCTTTAATGATTTTACATGAGAGTCATTATCTAATTTAGAATTATATAATTTATACTTATCAGGAGTTAAAATATAAAGATCATCCACAATATTGCCAGAACAGATAAACACTTTACCCTTCTTTATTACAACATTGTCTTTAAGGATAACACAATATCCATGTTTACCTAAATAAGTTGCAGAAATTAAATTCTTACGAACATTAGGTACATATAGACAGTCTTCCAATATTAAAACCCTAGACTCAAAACATAAATTAACAACTCCAACAGCTACAACCGGAATCATGCTCCCATCAGCCAAAGTAAGAAACAATTCCCATTCATTAAGCTTTCTGGTCTCCTGGAAACCCTGCAAAGAATTGCAGATATGATTAGTACAACCTAAATCCACACACCAGGAATTCGTGGGATTTTGTACTAAACATATTTCAAGGACGAATGAACTTTTCATACCCTTATTATTGGCAGCTTTGAATTTTGGACAATTCCTCTTCCAATGTCCGTTCTCACCACAATGGAAACACTTTCCTTTGTCGGAAACCCCTAAGGCAATTTGTTTACCATCTTACTTGGTGAAGTCCTTCTTCTTCTTCTTCTTACCCTTGCCTTTCGACTTAGGTTGAGAAGTAGAAGCTTCAGCCATATTAGCATCAACACTAAAAGTACCAAGAATGCCTTCCGCCACTACCAACTCATTCATTAATTCAGACAATGAATAAATTTTTTTGTTCAAATTATAATTGAGTATGAATTCCTTGAATGATTCCGGTAGTGATTAGAGTATCATACCCACTTGGGATTCTCCATCAATATCGGCACCTAAAACTTCCAATGTATTCAGATTAGAGATTATTGTAAGACAATGCTCCCTAACTGAATTGCCTTTAGCCATTTTGGTATTATAAATTTGCCTCATAGTTTCTTGCCTTGCAAAACGGCCTTACTCACCAAACATCTCTTTCAGACTTAGCATTATGTCTGCAGCTAGTTCTACATCCTGCATTTGATGCTGTAGAACATTTGAAATAGATGCTAGGGTGTAGCACTTGGCCATCTCATTAGATTTTTGCCAACGATCATATCGCTATTTTTCCTCAGGAGGAGCATCTAATGAAGGAAAACTAGGACAATGTTGAGTAAGCACATATTTGTGCTCTTCAATTGTAAGAACAATGTCCAAATTTCTTTTCCAGCCAACATAGTTGGATCCAGTCAGTTTGTTTTGATTAAGAATAGTAACAAGTGGGCTAAATGATGCCATGATCAAATCTGAAAATAATAAACATGAATATAATAAGTAAACTGGACATTATCAATTTAGCATATAAACATATAGTATGGAACCTTAATAAAACCATAATATAATATATGCAACACAACTCAATCCCATGTTTAAAATTCCTTGGTAGCAAGTAAATTATAAACACTATGATTGATTGAGAACTATTCCCATTATTAGTGCTATCATGATAACTCTTATCAAACACTAATAACATGTCGTATTTCCTTTAGCCTTTAAGTAATAATGACATAGCTTCGAATTGAGGTTAACATTAAACTTAGTCTAGTGTATACCATTGACTGAATTCTATGTGAGTCATTAAGTAACTCCACAGTAGCGTGGTCGTTCTTAACGTAAAAACACATATCATCCATCATTAAGAAGTTTAATCTGTAGTTCCACGAATTAAACACCCTCCGAAGGGAGCAAGGCATATATGCCAAGGCGAGGTCCTTAATCATACTACTATAAACCGACAATGGAGGCCGCGAGATCCATCCCTTGTATCTCTCTCCCACTAGATGTTTTAAATTAAAGGTTTTTATTTTGTAAACATGTGTAATCTAATTACACACAGCCTTGCACTTTATACAATTGAAAACACTTAGAAAAATTCAAAATTCCCTTCAGAGGCATTTTCGCGAGAATCTCGCGACTAAGCTCTTCCCGCGAAAATGAGTTAAGGGAAAATAGTGAAAACACAAAATTCAGACAGAAACTTTCGCGACTGTTTCGCGAGTAAAGCTTACCCGCGAAATGTTTTGTGCTTCAAAGGCATTTTTCACGAGTAACTTCACGAGAAGGTTACCCGCGAAAAACGCGTGTTTTCAGTTTTTAAAGAGAAGATGTAGACAGTTTTCAACAGTTTTTCATGAACAAACAACCACCATATGAACATAATAGATAGAATTTGATATCAAAACTGAATTCCATTGATGTTGTAGCCTTAAAGTTCAATTCAACATACTTGAATTCAAATTTAAACAACATCATAACATCAATATCAGTTTTTATCAAACCATAGTTTCAACAACCATGCAGAAAATTAAATACATATATAATCTTCTAACATCATGAAACTATTATCTCTAATTCCAAAACTCACAAAACATGTTATACAGATTTGAAATTGAAGACCGCTCTAATACCATTTGTTGGAAAAATACATGTTTGTATCGCATACAAAACATATGCAGCAGAAAATTAACGGATCTACTTCATTCGCAATTGATAACATGTACTATGTAAATTTCAGAATTCAAGAAAAAGAGAGTGTACCTTGGTGTGGTGAATTTCAAAACCAAAGATCAGAAGTTCTTGAGAACACTTTTAATCTTCACTCCAATTCCACTAATGCCTAAGAAGTGTGGTCTCTCAATCAGTTATACGAATTTGTTTAAGAGAGAATTAGAGAGTGTCCAACACTCACATACAAACCATTTCAAGTTCTCTTACAAAAAATTATGTATGTTTCTCTCCATATAACTAATTATCTAATTGGGCTAGCCTTTTGGGCTTTTCCAATTGGGCTTTAGTATGTGGCTTGGAGTGGGACCAAAAGGGAACAAATAAGACACTAACTCTAATGGGCCTTGGACTTTTCTGTCAACTTTTGATAAGTCCAAAGTTACCATTAATTATATTTAATACCACTATATAAATATAATTTCACTCTAGGCCTTATTAATAAATTATATCCTAAGACTTTATTATACATGCAACCCCTTCATAAAATATTCGTAGTAATACAAAGTCATGAATGAAGACCGTCACTTTGTAGATTACTACATCTTAATCCTTGAGTACCCGGTTTAATTCTTTTAAGTTATTCATCATATATTTATGAAAACCAATTTCATAAATATATACTTTAGTAATTCCTTACTAAAATGGTTAGGCCTAACTCTTTGAATAACTGAACCCATTAAACTTATCTCAAGGGAATATTTTATATCCCCGTTAAGAGATTATGAATTCCATCTTGAGAATATGTGTTTCATCAACACTAGATGTGGCTGCCCAACATACTGAGGTTTTGACCGTTACTTTAGATCTCACTCCTGATATATCAAAGCAACCTACACTCCATGTTCAGGTCCATTATTCTCTCAGGATTAAGAGTTCATGTAAATAAAAGTCGTGAGATTTACTATTCATTTGACAGTCGTTAGGAAAATAATAAATCTCACAGCGGTCTAGTTCAATATGTCTTAACTCTTAAAGCATATCAACATATCAACTAGAAGTCTCCACTTCAATGATCAAGATAAATCGTCTTATTTGTTATGTTATAGTTTTCGTAGATGAAATGCCCAATTTCATCACCGACTACGAACTAAAATTCTGAGTTTACAAAGAACTTGTTATTTATATATTCTGTGACTTTTCACATAAATCACATATTATGCATCTCATGGACTATATGATAATGTCCGAATATTCATGTTACCATTATTTTAGATAATAATAAAATAACTTTATTAATCACAATATTAAGTCATACATAATGTCATACTTAATACCATACATAGCATCATATAATAGGATTTAAGGTCACTAATCCTAACAACCAGGACGTCGATCCGTGGGAGTGGGTAGCTATCTTTGGGGAACTCCTTATTTAAGTCCGTGAAGTCTACACACATCCTCCACTTTCCATTGGCTTTCTTGACCATCACCACGTTGGCCAGCCAATCGGGGTAGTATACTTCTCGTATGAACTCTACTTCCTGCAATTTGCAAACTTCTTCCGCTATAGCCCTGTCTCGCTTTTGGGTGAAAACTCGTTTCTTCAGTCGGATAGGGGGAAAAGAAGGTGATACATTCAACCTGTGAACCATGACCGAAGGGTCAATCCCGGGCATGTCTTTGTGGCTCTAGGAAAAGACATCCTGGTTTTGTCTCAGGAATGTCGTGAGTGCTTGACAGACTGGGGGGCTGGCAAAGGTGCCGATCCTAGTCGTTCGCTTAGGTTTGGAGTCGTCGAGGAGTATCTCTTCCAACCCTTCAACGGGCTCTGCAACCGTCCATTGCTTTTCTATGCTCATGGTCTGTAAGTGGTCGTCCATCTCTAACATTGCTATGTGGCACTCGTGCGCTGCCACTTGGTCTCCACGTACCTCTCTTACTCCGTACTCGGTGGGGAACTTGATCATCAGGTGATAGGTCGAAGTTACGGCCTTTTACAAATTGAGGGTAGGACGGCCCAGTATGGCATTATAAGCAGACGAATAGTCGACGACAAGAAATGTAACATCCTTAGTAATTTATTGAGGGTAATCACCAATCGTCACGGGCAATGTGACCGCATCGAGGGGGTATACTTTAGTTCCTCCAAACCCAACCAGTGGTGCATTAGTCAGTATGAGTCGTCCTCTCTCGATCCTCATCTGCTGGAACGCCGGGTAATAGAGGATATCAGCAGAGTTTCCATTATCAACTAGGACCCAGTGTGTGTTGTAATCCCCTACCTGTATGCTAACAATGAGTGCATCGTCGTGTGGGTGGTGGAGACGTCGAGCATCTTCCTCAGAGAACCCAATTATGGGGTTGTCGACCCGTGTCATCTTTGGAATGAAACTTGTTAGCTGGACGCTCTGAACCATCCTTAGGTAAGTCTTACATGCCTTTCTGGATGAACCAGAAGCTGTGGTGGCCCCTACAATCATCCTTATATCTCTTAGAGGTGGCCTAGGGTGCTCGTTATCCCTTCTTGCTCATGTGGTGGGTCTGCCCTTTCTTTGCTGACGAATCGTTGTAGTTTCCCTTGTCTGATAAGGGCTTCAATCTACAGCTTTAAGTCATAGCACTCAGATGTGTCATAACCGTGATCCCGATGAAACGTCAATACTTATCTCTGGACCTCTTGCTGGGATCTCCCTTCAACTTGCCAGGCCACATCAAGGTCATATCGTCCTTAATCTGCATCAATACCTGATCAATCAGGGCAGTCAGCGGGGTGAAGTTGGTGAATCTTCCTGTAGGGGGCTTAGAGCACCTATCCTTCTGTCGGTCTCCGGTTCTAGTCATCTTCCGTTGCCTGTCCTGCCATGCATCTTCTTGTCTTTCCCTCTTCTTGAGTTTCTCTTCTCAGGCCAGCAGCACGTCGTCTGCATTCATGTACTTAGTAGCTTGATAAAGTACATCTGACATGGTCTTTGGGTCATTCTTGTATAAGGAGAACAAAAACTTCCCCAGCTGCAGACCATTGGTGAACGCAGCAACAAGTATCTTGTCATCAACTTCGTCTATCGAGAGGGCTTTCTTGTTGAAGTGGGTTATGTAAGATCTTAGCGTCTCGTCCTCCCGTTACTTGATGCTCATCAGGCACGCAGTGGACTTCTTGTACCTGTGCCCCTCGATAAAGTGCGAGGCAAACTACGCGTTCAGCTTCTTGAAGGTACCGATGGAGTTGGGTGTCAATCTGCTGAACCACACCCTTGTGGGACCCTTCAGCGTAGTTAGGAAGGCTCGGCACATGATCTCATCCACCACACCTTGTAAGTGCATGAGAGTTTTTAATGACTCCAAGTGGTCCAAGGGATCCTTTGACCTGTCATAGGCTTCTATCTGCGTCATACACAACTTTGTAGGAAGGGGGAACGAAGTGACAGGTGCTGTAAATGGCGAGTTCGTCTGGTGGACCAGTTCGTCAAGGTCGTTTGACACCCACCCCTTAAGGCCGTTCATCATGAAGTCCATCCTCTCCTTCATCATCTGCATCTTCGCTACCATATGCGATGGTGCCATATCTGCGACGGATAGACAGCTGGTATCTTGTCGCTCTTGTCTATTCGGGGCATTGCTGCCTTCTAGTCCTTCTCAGTCCCTCCTTTTGGCGCTGGTGCCCTCTTGCTCCTCTCCGTGACTGTTAGGCCCAGCATCCCTTTGGCGCAACTGTTCCTCCAGGTCGTGGTTTTGCTTAGTAAGGCGTTCCATAGCCGTGGCTAAGGTCTGTACCTGTCTTTCAAGGGCAGCAGTGCGTGGTTTATCTCCATTATTGTTGTTGGTTGCCATCGAGTGAGTGAGTACCATACAACTCTTTGTCTGGAAAGCGTTAATATGGCTGCTATTGCTTTCTCATTCTTTCCCACAGACGACGCCAACTGACCAAAAATCGTCAATGAGCCGTACAGTCCTCACGTGCTCTAGACAGAACTAGCGAAACAGAGACAAAGAAGACCTTGCAGAGAGTATCGGTATGGTACCAGCCAAATACCCTCCGAAGGTTAAGTTAGAGAGAATTTCTATAACTCTAGAGTGCCAGAGTTGGGAGAATTATGCGTACCTTGATTTGTGAGGGTTTTGGGGTTTTTATAGTAGTGTAGAGTCGACCTTAATTTCTTGATGGAGATGGTATTTCCTTGTAGAGAAGATCTTCATCAATATTCGCAATTTACGGTATTATTTCCTTACAGGGATGCCTATAATTATGGTGGGGCATGGAGTACAAGATATTTCCATACCAAAATCCTTGGAGACTACCCACGCCACGTGGGTGCCATGTAGATGCCATAAGGGTGACACGTGGCTTCAACAGACCGTCTCCTTTTTATCCTTTCACTTAAAAGTGTCTGTCTGTCTCCTTATCTATCCGCCCGGATCGTGGATCCATCTAGCTAGCTTTGTTATACCAACTATACCATCTCCTCATTTCTAAAGTCTAACCCTATTAATTCAATCCGTCTACCCTGAGATTTACCCCTATCAGGAGCCAAGTTTATTAGCCAATGTCGGAGAAGTAAAAGCATGTTGATGTTTCTTAGAACTAGCACCAGTGCCTGTCAAATGTCAATGGGAAGCTAAGAAACATGTCAAACGTCAAACATGAAAGAAACTCATATCATATATATGGGAGAAAATGGGCAAATGCCCTTTTCGTGCAAAAAAATTAGCATTTTGTCCCATTTCCCAAACTAATTAAGGAAATGCCCCTCTTTTGTAACTCGATTTTCTCAAAATCGAGTTTCAATGTAAAACTCGATTTGTAGAAAATCGAGTATGGGACGATCAAACTTAAAAAATTAAAAAAAAAAAAAAAAAAAAAGCATGGAACTCGAGTTCATGGAGCTTGAGTTCCATTAAAAACGCCACTATAGGCCTCCATGAAATGCAGCTATAGGTAAAATTTAAAAAAAAAAAAAATTGCATGGAACTCGAGTTCATGGAGCTCGAGTTCCATAAAAAATGCCACTATAGGTATTTAAAACGCCAATATAGGGCTCCCCATGGAGCGATTAGACTTAAGAAAAAAACTTGCATGTTAAAACGCCACTATAGGGCTTTAAAACGCCACTATAGAGCTCCCTATAGAGCGATCAGACTTAAAAAAAAAACTTGCATGTTTTAAAACGCCACTATAGGGCTTTAAAAAATTGCATGGAACTCGAGTTCCTGAAATTATTATTTATTTTTTTTTTTAATTTTCAGTTTGCTATAACTCGATTGTCCAAAAATCGAGTTTTAAATTGAAACTCGATTTTGAGAAAATCGAGTTTCAAAATAGGGGCATTTCCCTAATTAGTTTGGGAAAGGGGGGGGCAAAACGTTGATTTTTTTGCACGAAAAGGGCATTTGCCCATTTTGGCCCATATATATGCTTTCAATTGTATTTCTTCCTAAAAAACCAATTAAGCCGGTGTAGTGGTTTGCCGTCTTTGTTGATACTACTTGGGTTTTGAAACAGATATATATATAAATATATATATATATATAATTTTTAAGAATATCTTTCAAATGAATGGCAAGTAATAAGAATCTTCAAATGAAATGATCGAGACGACATGAAAGTTTTGGTTAAACACCTTCCTTAATTTCTTTTTTTCAAGTTTGAAGAAATTATAAAGTAGATCGAGTAAGGAAGTTTAATCAGAGCCGGCTGAATGCTAGAGCAAAAAATGCGGTCGCCTAAGGCCCCAAGTAAAAAAAAAGGCCCCCAAATTTTATCCAATAGGGTTATTTATAATCAATAAATAAAATAATTTTTTTTATCAGATGAAAAACAAATAAAAAAGAGTGAAAAATGCAACGTTCACAATATTTTTCACAACACTTTTACAACTAATGTTAAGTAGTAGGTTGTTATTGATGGCAAAAAAATAATTATAGTGATATTTTCAAATAGAAAACAAAAAACAACTTAAAACCTAGGATTTGTTGTAAAAAATATTGTGAATGTTGCACTTCTAAAAAAAAAAATTTTGCATCTAAACAAGATAATCAATTTTCGCCTTAGGCCCCCAAATGCATCAAGCCGCCCCTGAGTTTAATATTGCTGCACGAACACATTTGAAAGCTGGTTGATGCTATCCATAACCATATATAAGATGCACACTAATAGTAATATATAATCTAATTATAAACACTACACGCTTAAATTAATACGTTATGGAGTGGGTTAACTTTTAAGCTCATCGAGTATCTTACTACTTAGATTGATTGTTTATAGACAAATGTGTATCATGCCAATCCAACACAATTGAATAGGATTTGGATTCTCTCTCTCATGTTAGTAATTTACACCAGTAAAAAATAATTTATAGTTAAACTCAATGGAGGTTTCGAAAAGGGCAAAATTAATCACTCGAATTGCATCCATTAATACGATCAGGGAAATTGCTTGAGAAATCAGTTCTTGCTCTGGATATCCTTCCGGGATTTTATTACTTCCAGTAGATGTAGATCATATTATATATTATATGAAATAGAAAATGCAAGATCTAGCTTTGCATACAGTAGGTGCACCTAATCTTCTTTTTTTTTTCTTCTTTTTTTCAGGAACAGGTAAAAAATTTTATTTAAAGCAAGTCAAACTGAAAAACATCCTCCAAATCACGTTGTAGATCTTCTAACCACACGTCAAAATCTGCAGATGCAACTGCTCTACGGGCAACTGCAGATGCCCTCCCTCTTAACATGACAAAAACTACAATTAAAATGAGATACTAGACGATGAATATCAGCAATTACATTCCCAAACAAAGTCCTTGAAGGCTTGGCAGCAACAAGAGCTTGGATAACCACCCTCCACCTCCACGGATTGAAGACACAGCTCCTGCGCAAATACAACAGCTCTTCTAGTGGCTAAAGCTTCCACCATGTCCACAGAACCCGGAAGCCGAATTTTCAGGCTCAACGCACCAATGATCATTCCCGCCGAGTCCCTGATAACCACCCCAAGACCTGCTCTTCAAAAAGAGCTCCATCAAAATTAACTTTAAACAAACCAGAGGCAGGTGCCTTCCACCGAGTATCCCCACTTCGAACAGCCATCCGAGGGATTTTTTTATGCACATCATGGAACTCCTTCAGCAATTCAGAGGCCTGATGACACACCTCATCAATACCCCAAACCTTTTGTCTCTCCCGAACCCTGTTTCGACGCTCCCAAATACTACACGCAACCATGGCGAAGAGCTCCACCGAATTAGAAGAAACTTCCCCACACAGAAAACGAAATACATCTTCAAACGTGGAAAACTTCTTCGAACGCAGAGAGGAAAAACGTTGATCAGACATCCAAATGGCCTTAGCTAAATCCCACAGCCACAGAGCATGGATACTATCTTTAGTTGAGTTACGACACTGCTCACAAAGGCCATTAGTCACCACATGCCGTTTGAACAAATTCAACTTAGTAGGCAGCGCCTCTCGGACAGCTCTCCATAAAAAATGTCGAACTTTCTGAGGCACCCGGAGTTTCCAAATGCCATGCCACAGCCCTTTATCCAGCTCCACAGACGAAGGACTAGGCAGGTTGTGTCTACTGAGCTCCACAAACAAACTATACGCACTCCGAACCGAGTAAACGCCATCAGAAGACAAGGGCCAGACCAGCGTATCCAAATCCACAAATTGACTTAATGGTATGCCTTTAATAACTTCGGCCTCCCAAGGATAAAAACACAAGTCAATAAGCTCCTCATTCCATCTCTTGGACCCGGGCAGAAACAGATCACTAACCACCTGAAGGGACTGATCCCGCTGCGGGGATAAAACACATCCACCCCCTGCTGAAGGCAGCCAACGGTACTGCCAAATTGAAATATCTTTCCCATCACCCACCCTCCAGCTAGCTCCCTTTAAAACCCCTTCTCTAGCTTCTTTCATCTAATCTTAATTATTGGAAGAAAACTCGATTGATAACTTATGTTCTTTTTACACTAATGGTCGAAGATCAATCCATGTTTATATATGCAAAATGAGTTCTCTTGTTTACATAATATCTCACTTACTTAAAATGTGGTAATTAAAAAATTAAAAGCATCACCATATCTGGGAACAGTTATGGATGAGGATGATATTAGCCGGATTATACATTCAAAGCACCATATTATAGCTTATATGCTGTTATCAGTTTTTTTTTTTTTTTTTTTTCATTAACAAAAATTGAAAATTTATTTGCATGCATACATATATATACACACGCGCATGCACTCATATGTGCATAGCCAGAGGAGACTCCACGTCTTCCAGCAACCATATTTTTATTTTTTTCTTTAAACTAACTCCATTATGCAGGCCTAACGTAGCATATATGATGCTCAAAAAGCCATCAATTTTTTTTTTTTTTTTTTTTTAATTTGTTTTGTTTTTCGATTTTTGTATATTTGACATATCTTATCTCTTACAATAAATATATGAGGGTGAACACATCATAACTTGGTGCACCTACATTTACTTAACTCTAACTTTAGAAAGATGGATTGCTCCATATTACGATTGTATTATTTTGATGATTTACGTTGTCGCTATGATTAAAGGAGAAATGAGGGGTCGATGGGGAGCAATTGTCCCCAACTTTGCTTTATATCTCTAAATATTTTTATTATTACTATTTTTTTGTTGTTGGTCCATGCTTTAATTTTTTAAAAATTTTTTTATGTTTCTTTTATATTTCGAGCTTTACTTAAACAATGTATAAAGAAATTCTTTCCAAATTTATCAATGTTTTATAAGCTTTAATTATATCAATCTCTCAACCTTATAGATTTTTTATATATATAAAAAAAAAATTTAGGCCTTTTGTGAGTTCGTTTCAACATATTTTTTATTTTTTTTAATAATTTGATAATACAATGAGGGAAGGAGATTTTGAACCTTAAGTGTCTTCGTTGAAAACATCAGAATGTGCTAGTTAAGTTATAAGACTCTTACTAAGTCATTTTCAACTTAAAACAATGAAAATATGACAAAATTGTATTTAAAACTTATATGGACACCAAAAATCTCTCCTTATTAGTTGCTAGTTATATTTTGAGTTTTTGACACGGAAACTTACCCAAAAAAAAAAAAAAAAAAACCCTTTAAAAACAGTAATTAATAAACATAGGTTAACAAAAATGTCATAGTTTTTTTAGGCTTTCGTATTAAAATTATGTTTGGTCTTCACATGATGTGTTATTTAGTATCCAGGGAAGACTTAAGTGCATTTTACTTGAGTCTATGTTATTTTTAGTTGATAAATGACACGAAGATACCTCTGGATTTGTTAGTCCAAGTGCTACCTAGTGCATGAGGTCGAAGGGGCAGGAGCAGAACCAAGACTTGTTGTCTGGAGAAGCCAAGGTTAATTAAACTATCGTATTTGCAATTCATGAAATACTTAATATTAATAGAAATTAAAAATAACAAAATCATATAGGCCAATATGATACTATAGATGAATATAATAATAATAATAATAATAATAATAATAATAATAATAATAATAAGATTACTTTTGTATTTAGTCGTTTGAATAGAAGCTGTAAGGACTCACGTATCAAACAGCCCAAGTCCACTTAGAACAGTGAGGTTCGCACAGTTCAACTAGGCCTAAATCAATATATTTGTAAGATAGTGGATCAAACAAAAAGGAAGGGCATAGCCCGAGGACAAAAACAGGGAAGAAAAACGAAAAATCATGGATTAATGTATGTAACAGGCTTATTACAAACTTGCCCGAGGAGGCAAATAATACACAAAATGAAACACTGTTCATGCTCTTCTCTCAATGTTCTTCTTCTAATGTCTATTTCCTTTTTTTTTTTTTTCTCTCTCTCTCTCTCTCCCCCCCTTTATCTGGAAGTTCCCTTCCCTTATATACTCCTCAGTCTTTTGCATCTTGGCCCCTCATCTCCACCTACCCAGGCTCTCACCATGACATCTATCCCCTCAAACTTCTGCTAAAGGTGGTAGAAGGAGCTGCTTAGCTGTAAATTCCACTGTTCGGGTCACTCCCTCATCAATGCAGCTGATAAAGCTGTTGCCAACCATTTAATGCGGAGGCAATAGACTCACTCCCACTGGAAACTTCCCCTATCTTCCATGATTCTCTCTCTACACCCTATCCTCTTCATCGTGACCTCCTAGAAGTCTTTTGTCTCTTCTCCTCCTCTCTTCGGGCAGACCCCTTCTTCAGACTCAGGATACCTCAATAAGAACAACCACAGTTTAAAGTTCCCTTCCTCGGTCTTCGAGCTCCCATAGAAGCCAAAATGAAATTTTGAACAAAGCCTATTAAGTATCAATTGGTTTAACATTAAAGAAAAAGAAAATTATAACCCATTGGATAAATGAATACATAAAAATGTGTTAGATTCTAAGACTTTAGGAACTAATGTATTAGAACTTCAATTTGTATTATGTTGGCAAACATGATCAAAACATAGAGTCTAGATTTAGGCTTGCTCAAAGTATGTTTATTTGTAAAATTGGAATCGAGTGATTGCAGAATTTATTGGACTAAATCTGTAAGGCTCGATCGATCGAAAATTAGACTCGATCGATCGAACCACGTGCAGATTTATTTTTCTGCAGAGTTCCAATTCAGCCCAAACTCTACTTAAACGTATTAGGGTTCAAGTAAAACACTCCTATATATAAAGGAAACCCTAAAACGTTTTTATAAGTTTTTTAGAGAGATTAGAGTGCATCTTATGCCTCTTTTATAGATCTAGGGTTTTGTACCCAAAAGCTCTCTAAGGACTTTGTTGCTCCTTATGCTGTGTGTGTGTGTGAATCTTCTGTGAGATCTAGAGGTATTTGCCTTCACATATACTTAGGGTTTCCAAGATTCAAGATTATGTCAAGAACTTGGTGATCAATTCAATTGCTGATTCAAGAGTTTAAAGATACACAAGCGGGAGTGCTTGTACTTGCTGGGAATTCAAGAAATAAGTAGTCCGTGGATTTGGAGCTATCATGGGGTCGTGGTAGTAAGTTTCCTACTCGAGGTAGCAATAGGATGTTAGTGGTCTAAGTCGCTATTGTGTAAACTTCAATTCTTTCATAGTAAATTCGTTTTACCTTGAGGATAGCTAGGTTAAATCCTCCCCAGGTTTTTTTACCAGTTTGGTTATCCTGAGTTATCATATTGTTGTGTTCTTTATTTTCTGCACTTTACAATAATATGATATTTGTATTAACCTAGATCTACATAATTTACCTAAGTTAATCACTTGGCTAAATAACTAGGTTAATCTGGTTGTGTTTAAGGGGTCTAAAAACAAACAAGTGGTATCAGAGCGAGTAGCTCTTTTGTTTTAGATCTTTTGTTCTAAGAGTTGATCCTTAATCCCTGTTATCATAGATAATTTGAAGTTTCTTTTTGCTCATGTGTTGTGATAATTTAAATAAAAAGGACACTTTTGTTTCTGTTGATCTTATTGATGCCTGTGAAACTCTTCATAAGAAATCGTTGAAAATTGCTAAGACATTCAAGGAAGAGTTAAAATTGGCTAATCTTGAAAAAGAGGAATTACTTGTTAGATTAGATGAATCTGATAAAAAGAATGAATTTTTAAGAAATCAAATTTCCTCTCAAGATGAGAAGATGAAAAGCTTGGAACAAGAGTTAGTTGAATCTAAAGCTAAAATTGAAAATTTGACTAATACCAAGCCTGTTGTTGATAACAGAAGTGTTTCTATTTCTCTTAAGCCTAAAACTGAGAAAGTTTATATCCCTCCTTTCAAGAGGAATAATAAAGAAAAGCCTTATTTTGCTAGGTTAGACAAAGGTAAAAGTTCTGATGTAGACGCTGAAGTTTCTAAACCTATATCTAAACCTACTGTTAGAGAGCATAATAAATATGTTTTTGTGCCCACTTGTCACCTTTGTGGTGTTGTTGGTCATATTAGACCAAATTGCTCCTTGTTGAGGCAAAAACCAAAATCTAATACTAGATTTGTTGTTAGAAATACTGATGTTCCTAAATTTGTTCCTGATTGTCACTTTTGTGATGTCTCTGGTCACATTCGTCCTAATTGTCATAAATTGAAATTTAAGCATTTTGTGTTTCAGTCTAGGATATGTGATGATATTTCTCCTGCCATAAGTCCATATAAATTGTTTCATATTCTTTTGAAAAATTTGAGTTTGTTGGTTTGTGAAAGGAATTTGCAGGATTTCAGTCTTTCTCAGAAGATTGGTGTAATCCCTCAAATACACTCTGCTTCTCATGTATTTTCACCTACAAAGCCGAAGACTCGTGCTAGATGGGTGAGAAAAGATTTTCTAAGGTGAGTGTTGCTGACTTGTCCCTGATTTAATTCTTTCAATTATTTGTGGACATGTTTTGTTTCTGTTTTTAAGTCTTGTTTTATTTTTCTTGAGGATTACATGAATTATGATATCTCTCTCTTGATTTAGAACATGCTTAACAGTGTGGAGAAACTTGAATAGTATGTGTTGTATAAGTGCTAAGCTTTTTCTGATTTTGTGTGAGTATGTACTAGTTTGTACATGTACTCATGGGTTAATTAAGAAATTGATATTTCTTATTTGTGTACCCTCTATAGCTTAGTTAAGCTCTATCATGCATTGTATTTGCATTGTTCATTTAGCATAATGTGTGCTTTTTGTTTTTTGGTCATAAATTTATAAAAAAAAAAACCAAAAAGATTTTTGTGTTTTGTATTACATATCACGGATTTGTAATCAAGGTTGGCCATATTATCTTTACATAACATGTTTTATGTACTTTGTTTAACTTGGATGAGCTTATTTTATTGCACTTTACTAGTTTAAGCTTTGTAGTGCATGTTGTGTGGGAGATGTTTATAGTTTTTGATCATATGATCTTGATCTTGAAGTCACATGCCTTTGATTGTTGGACTTGAACTTATTGAGAAAGGCATAAATAACCATCTCACCACTGTTTACTAGCCAATCATGAACACCTTAGTGCATATCAGAAGATTTTGTACTCGAGAAAGTGTAGCACATGTACAAAAATAAAATAAGGTGTAGCCTCGGTTTAAATGCTAAAATTGGTGTGTACATTATCTTGGTTATTTTAATAAGTTTCTGATCAAATAAAATTGGTGTGTACAATATGAGGCAAATCAAGAAACTTACATGATTGCAAGCTTGTTTTCTAAGAGATGTGAGAGTTATATGATGTAACTCTTTAGGTGATAGTCTCTTTCAAATTTATGTGATGAATTTTGTAGAAATTGTGCTTGATTTCTATTCACATATCACCTCACATGTATCTCAAGCTTTTGCTAGTTGTACACACTACACAAGTTACTCTTTGCTAAACTTGGTACATTATATTGTGTGTGATCTTGTTGTGGCCATCCAAGATTATATGTTCCTTGATTTTGATGCAAATTGTGTTTTTGATGATTAAAAACCTTGTTTTTGGAAGATCTGGGTTGAATTCAAATGTTTTTGAAAAACTTTTAATCTCATACTCATGCATTTCATTCATGAAATATTGTGCTTTGAGGAGTTTCTGCATAAAATTGCTCTGTTTTACAAAAATTTGAGTTTTACAGATTTTCGATCGATCGAGGGTGATTTTCGACCGATCGAAATTGCAATAAAAATTTTGGTTTGAATCTACCTGACTCGATTGGTATTCGATCGATGCTCGATCGATCGAAACTGAAAAATTTTCAGTTTTTAAGTATTTGACCAATCTATTTTTTTTATGCATCATTTGTGTTTAGGATTCACATGCATTGCATTGTTTTTTGTATCCATCTTGCAGTTTTGCAGTCATATCTCTCATTGTTTTCACACATAACATGCATACACTTTGCTAAATTGGGTACTCAACTTGATTTACAAATTGATTGATTAATTTTTTAGTTATGTACTTTTTAGTATATGCTATTTTTTATGTGTGACTACATAAAATATTTTTCTTAAGAGATATGATGGATAATCAATGTACAGATATTTTCTCTACTCATGCAACTGTTTATGGGTCACATAGTGTCAAGTTTGCATATATTGAAAGAGAGAATATTTTTCTTCAAGTGAATCCTCATTTTTTTTTAGTTTGGTTTGTGTCTTTATCCCCACCTCCTAAATTTTTCCCAAAACTTGTTTTGTTTTTCCTATTTTTATAGGGGGAGAAACTTGTTTTTAACATTTGTTGTTCATAGGGGGAGTTGTCTCTATTTTCTATAGAATTGAATTGTTTTGTGTTCCCTTAATTCTCTATCTTCTCTTGAATCCTGTTACGTATGTTTTCTGTTTACTCTTTGTTTAAGTTGTCTTTGTCAATACGTGACAAAAAGGGGGAGAAATAGGTGAAATGTGGGAATCCTGTTCGTTTTGTTTAGGGGGAGTTAAAATTGTTTTTGGAAGGGGGAGAAAATAATTTTTTTTTTTATGTATCTAACTTAGGGGGAGAGTTAGTTTGCATATCTATTTCTTGTTTCACATTGTGCTACATTGATTATTGATTTATATTTATGAGGTTATTCATGATATATGTCTTGTAGTTTATGCTTATGTGAAATCAAGAATTTATTTTGTTTTACTTGTATTTTCCACACATGCGTTTATGTGTTTGTTAAGTGTTATAGGAATATACAGATTGATTCAGTCGTGCTACTATCTACACTTGCAACTGATAGATAGTAGTTAGGTTGAATTGTATTTGGGCTATTTGTAACTTTGATCATTTCATGTTTGTGATGTGTTTCGTCACGGATTGCCAAAGGGGGAGATTGTTAGGTTCTAAGATTTTAGGAACTAATGTATTAGAACTTCAATTTGTATTATGTTGGCAAACCATGATCAAAACATAGAGTCTAGGTTTAGGCTTGCTCAAAATATGTTTATTTGTAAAATTGGAATCGAGTGATTGCAGAATTTATTGGACTAAATCTGCAAGGCTCAATCGATCGAAAATTAGACTCGATCGATCGAACCACGTGCAAATTTATTTCTCTGCAGAGTTCCAATTCAGCCCAAACTCTACTTAAACGTATTGGGGTTCAAGTAAAACACTCCTATATATAAAGGAAACTCTAAAACGTTTTTATAAGTTTTTTAGAAAGATTAGAGTGCATCTTGTGCCTCTTTTATAGATCTAGGGTTTTGTACCCAAAAGCTCTCTAAGAACTTTGTTGCTCATTATGTTGTGTGTGTGAATCTTCTATGAGATCTAAAGGCGTTTGCCTTCACATATACTTAGGGTTTTCAAGATTCAAGATTATGTCAAGAACTTGGTGATCAATTTAGTTGCAGATTCAAGAGCTTAAAGATACACAAGCGGGAGTGCTTGTACTTGCTGGAAATTCAAGAAAGAAGCAGTCCGTGAACTCGGAGTTATCATGGGGTCATGGTAGTAAGTTTACTACTCGAGGTAACAATAGGATGTTAGTGGTTTAAGTCGCTATTGTGTAAACTTCAATTCTTTCATAGTGAATTCGTTTTACCTTAAGAATAGTTAGGTTAAATCCTTCCCAGGTTTTTTTACCGGTTTGATTTTCCTGGGTTATCATATTGTTGTGTTTTTTATTTTCCACACTTTACAATAAATATGATATTTGTGTTAACCTAGATCTGCATAATTTACCTAAGTTAATCACTTGGCTAAAAAACTAGGTTAATCTGGTTGTGTTTAAGGGGTCTAAAAACAAACAAGTGGTATCAGAGCGAGTAGCTCTTTTGTTTTAGATCTTTTGATCAGAGCGAGTAGCTCTTTTGTTATAGAAGTGTAGACGCCCTATTTTGCACATCCCATTTAACTTCACTTACATTGTATTGCATATCATCACCATCTTATGTCTCTAGGGCAAGACTGTAATTTTAACCATTTGATCTCCAAATACTTTCATAAAATAAATCTTGAGGTCATAAAGATCAAAACGACAATTCATGAGTATTAATCGGGCCATCGAATCAAAAGATATTGAAGAAACAAGTTTAACGATAGTTCATGAGCATTAATCAGACCACCGAATCAGGTACCAACCATAAGTGATTATGATCTCTTAATTATAATTGGTCTATTTTTAGTACAATTTTTCATATTCCTATTGGCTGAGGATAGGATTTATTTTAAGGCTGTATGCATCTAAGTTAATCCAAAGTTAAAGCATTTACTTATTCCTAACAAAATAGACAGAAATTGATTAATTGACAAGTAATTGATTAATTAAACTTATAATTGCTAACCTTGGGGACCAAGAAATTCAGAAAAAGAATTAAAAATTTAGAATAATCAGATTTCAGTTGAAAATGGAAATAGACAAACCCATAAAGGAAAAAATCCGGCAGGATCTGGATCAAGTGCCGATTGGCACTTGGACTAGATTCTCTAGATTTTTCATCCCTTTTTAGTTTGACTTGCTCCCCACTTAGTTTGACCTTGATTCCTACATTTTTTGCTCAGAAAACCTAATTTCTAGGAGCTCCACATTGCCTAGAGACTAAATCCTACCTCCCACAAATCTAATATAAATACCTCCTCCACCTTCAGTCCAAAAACACACCAAGTATCCCAGAAACTCTCATAGCTTCCAAGCAAATAGAGACTTCTCCCTCTTTTTCTAGAGTTAGTAGTAAGAAGGTACCTTTGATGTCTTGGACTTTCTGATCTTAATTCACTAGAAGGGATAGTTTGGACTTCCTAGTCTCAGGCTACCAACTTCTTGCTTACAAACCCTTCTAGAAGTGTTGTCTAGCTTGGAGTGTTTAGTTTCTAGGATTTTTACATGTTCTATTTGTTAGCATGTTAGATCTAGGGTATTCATATCCTTGCATGAGTTAGGGTTTTTAAATTTCAAATAACATGTTCACATGCTCCTAGATTAGGGTTTTTCAATTCAAATAATATGTTTTTATGCTCTTAGATTAGGTTTGTCACATATCACACACATATTCACTACCTCTTTCAATATCAAATATACGCATGCCTAGAATAGAGTTTCGTAATTTTTTTGGATGTTTTACCTTGCAATCACATGTTTTGGATGATATAATCTCTTAAATGAGAGAATATGATCATTGGCCACCACAATCTAGAAGACTGGTTTCACTAAGCAGGTTGGGTGCCTAATACCTTTAAAATCCTTTAACCTAACCTCCAAACTTAAATAAAGGGTTAGTAGATTAGACTTATCGTTGTAATCTTCTCTTTCTAAATTGTAACTAGGAATCAAAGCATTGTAGTTTTGTTTTAGATTGTATCTAGGGCCAAAGCAATATAATTTTTTGGATATTTTCAAAGAGGTGTATAATTTCAATTTCAAATCATCAATAACAATGATGTATTTTTTAATTCTTTTAGTTTCTTAGTTTCTCTATTAAAATAAGTGGCGAATCCATTATAAAACCATTGACCTAGGAGGGATGATAACAACAATAAAACTTTCATTGTCTCTTAAGAGGTAATAAACACAATTCCACCCCATTCTTGTGGAACAAGTGCCAAAACCTATTCATTGAAAGGGTTGAGCTGAAGGGTGTGGTCTCTCATAAGAAGTTATCCATATTTTTTCTAATCAAAGAAAAACTAAATAATTAGGGATTGATGATTTGGATTAATTACTGGTACTCTAAAAGGACATAAAAATGTGGATATTACCTTGATAGAACTGATGTAGAACAGATAGTAATGGCCTTCTTGGTAAAGCAATGGCACATGAAATCATGGCGCAAGGTAAAAAGGTACTTGCAAAAATCATTGAAGTCGAAGTCGGAATTACATTAAATTTGGCAGGCTGTAGGGAAATGATCTTCTTATCAAAATTTGTTACTTTGTCACAAGGTGCACCTTAATTTTGGCGAATTCCTCTGTTAAGGTCTTGAAAACAGTGATTTTGCCCTTTCAATAATTTTTTTCTTTAATTAATAATGTTTTGCTCAAAAGTTAGAATAAGGTCCCACTTATTTTGGAATAACCCTTAAGGTCCATAATTTATGATTTTATATTTAACTCAATTTTGCCTTTTTTTTTTGTTGTTGTCAAATTCAATATTTTGCCATCTAATCTCATGATTAGCGCAAATTAGGATTTTGGATGTTTTCCTAGTCTTCATAGGATTTTGCCTTTATAGTATTTATTTGCTTTGTACCCTTTAGAGGCAAAACAAATTATTATCAATAAAATTTAGAGTTTTTCTATATTGTTTTCTTTGGTGGATTTCAGATCTATTATCTTGTGGATTCAAGGGACCTCCTGTGGACTCGAGGTTTACTACCCTAAATTAATAGTTTAGTTTATGCTTCATTAAATAGGGTATCATGTGTGCTTTCTTCAAGCTTCCGTGACATTAATAACAATCAAATTGAGATAATATTTAAATTTGACATTGAAAAAGTTAAATCTTTAGTAATCAAGAACAGCCTTAAACTTTGAGAGACTAAAACGTGTATATATATATATAAATATATATATATATATATATATATGTATGTATGTAAGTCTATATATATATCTCTTGTGCTGATTGTTTTGATAGTACTGCAAGAAGCTAGTGACGCATTAATTAGTTGGGCGCAGTTAATTCAACAACCGGCAAGAGGTGCAAGACTACTTAATACTAGCAGACGAAAATTGGAAAGACGACGTTTCTCAACTTCCACTGGTTTGTTTTTCTGATTGTCTTGCTTGACAATATTCGTTGTACTTACAGGTATGAAAAATGATATTGAATCTGCACTTGTTGCACTTGTTTTAATCAGGAAATTTTGGTTGGAGAAGTGGAAAAGTGGGAGTATAGAAAATGGTGAGAGGATGAAAAAGTGAGAGTATAGAAAATAAATTTTTTTTTTCTCTCCTATTTGTTTTGTTAAGAGTGAAAAAGTGGTAGAATGGAAAAAGTGAGTTTGAATAAATTTACTCATATATCGTTTTTAAAAAATGATGCCTAATTAAAACAAAAAAGTGACAAATAACCTCCAAAAAAGAACAATAACCCAAATTTATTAAAAAAATAAAATCATGTCCCAAAAAAAGTTCACGTCTAATTTAAAAAAGAAAAAAGAAAATAAGAAGAAGAAGTATCACGCCTAGACCCTAGAAAATCAAAAGAAAAAAAAAAAGAAGCGCAACATTACTGCCCGGAAGAAAAAGAAAAAAAGAAAAAAAGAAAAAATAGACGCCTAGAAAATCAAAAGAAAAAAAACAGAGGCAACATTGCCCAGAAAAAAAAAAAAAAAAAAAAAAAAAAAAAAGGCAACAAGGACTGCCAGGGAGAAGAAAAAAAAATAAAAGCAGCTTGAAGAAATTCATGTGCACATGCATATGGCATTTTTGTCAATAAAAAAAAAAATCATCTCCACTCAGTTTTCTTTCTATTTTGCGAAGAAAACTTTTTGGTGGGTTCGAGAAGAAAATGTCTGGACCCCACTATTTATTTTTCTTTCTCTCCACCCAATTAAACACTCTAAAAAAAAAATTATTCTTATTTTCTCTCCAAAATTTTTCATCTATTCTGTTTAACTTCCAAACAAACACAGCGTTAGTGATTATAAACAAAGGGAAGATATCCACTTTCCCTTATTTTAATCTTCATTATTTTAAAGTAACAAATTAATTAGCCGCGTTTTTCCAACTTAAAAAGCATTATAATACAAAATGTAATATTACTTAAAAAGCATTGGTTCGAAAATCGATAACTTTTTATTCATACTTCATTATTGTTTGACTCCTGTACCTTTAGACTTTAATAGTGCTCTCTCTCTCTCTCTCTCTCTCTCTCTCTATATATATATATATATATATATTACAGTGGTGGAGGGGGCATCTCTAGGGCACCATGGCCCTCCTGGGCTTTTTCATATCCCCTTAATTGTGTCACATTTATCATTGAGTCATTAGTGTTGACTCCCACAATTTGGATATATACACCCCCTTGATTTTTACACGCCCACTTTCTTTTTTTTTTCGTTCATATTTTACTTCTCAATCTCTTTTAAAACATAAAATAAATATGTTTTTATAATTTATTTTTCATTATAATCAGTACGGCATCATCCATATGACTCAACAATATTTCTATCAACTAAAATTCAATATCATTTAATGGCTACCTTTTTTTTTTTTTTTGAGAATCAACATGTAATGGCTACCTAATTTCACACTAATTGGGCGCAAAAACATACATACGTACATGTAGTAATTAATCAAACCTCTGACAAGTATCATATATTGTCATAAAAGGTCTATTAGATAAGTTATTAAATCTTGATATAAATATATATATATATATATATATTTCTCACATCACTAAGCGCTGCTCCCCTCTTTGGCAAGATTTTCTGAATCCTCTATCGTGTGAATATATGTATTCTCTTGAACATGAACCATAAAATAAAGGAAATGATTTTAAATTAATATACCCATTGGGCAAAAAAGGATTCATGTACGTAACAAAGTCATTCATGATCTCTTTTGTGTTTTCAATATTTATTCATAAAGACCACTTTAAACAAAATAATAATAACAATAATACTTCATTCTTTTCATTTTTCTAATTGTGATTGATTGGCTCTCTTTTTCGCAATGGCCTTTATTAAAGATGGTGGTTCATATTATAAATGTGAAAATAATACCCATCTTCATTATAGAGAGTTTATGGGCGATGCATTAGGGTTTCAACTAGCAAGAGAAGAATATATAAGTTGTAAACCCTATTTTTTCACGTAGTAAAAATTAACCACCACCTCTTTGGATGTAGACACACGGCTAAACACAAAAATTCTTTGTATTGGTTTAAATTTCTATCCGTTTTTTCTTTAATAGATTGACAATGACAGGGCCGGCCCAAGCATTTCGGAGGCCTAAGACGAAATTTTTAAATAGGGCATTTATGTTATCACTTAAATAATATTTAACTAGCATTTTATATAATAATTTTTTTTAAATCCATTCTTTTTACTCTTTAATATGATTTTTTTTTTTGAGAAAATGCTAAAGTTATAACAAATTTTACTACAAACTGGTGTTGTAATGAATGTGATCAATGACATGAGGCTTACTAAAATACTAGAAATGTTATAAAATTTACAAGAGAATTACAAAGATACATCACCAATCACAAATATTCATTCAAAAATGCATTCAATAGTTTGTTAAAATCTACCTATCATATTCATTGTCTCATCAAATTATAAAAGTTATGAAGACCACCATGCACCCTTGGTGTAGTGATCACTCCACAAGTATAAGTTCTTATGGAGTGTGGGGGACAATGACCGAGATTTAAGTCTCTAGAAGAGAGTTTCGCACACATATACACTTAGATTATGTTAGAGTATAATTTTTATCTTGTATAAAAATAATTAAATAAATAAAGTTATTTAGTAAAATTTATAGTATTTTTAACATTTTCCTATTTGAATTACTTGTGATCAGTAACACATCTATTTGTAAGACCTATTTATTTAAATTTGTCTTATCTCTATCTCTAACATTACTTAATTCTTTGCGCCTTCTTAATAGTGAAAAAAAATGTAAACTAAAATGTTTTAATATCTCTCAAAAATATTTATATATAATAAATAAATAAATAAATCTTCCCCAAATTTGGTTCCTTCTCTAGTAAGGGGGCCCTAGGCAATGGCCTAATTGGCCTAAGCCTAGGGCCGGCCCTGGACAATGATGAACAACTCTTAACAGAGATGGACTCTAGCATTACTTAATTCTTTGAGCCTTCTTAATAGTGAAAAAAAAAATGTAAACTAAAATGTTTTAATATCTCCTAAAAATATTTATATATAAAAAATAAATAAATAAATTTGCCCCCAAGTTTGGGGCCATCTCTAGTAAGAGGGCCCTAGGCAATGGCCTAATTGGCCTAAGCCTAGGGCCGGCCCTGGACAATGATGAACAACCCTTAACAGAGATGGACCTACCTTAGGGCTGGGGGCCATGGCCCCTCAGGTTTTGAAAACTTATATATTAGTATATATATTTACACAAAATTTAAGGTTTTGACTCTTAATATCTATTTTTGCCACTCCCCTCCCCAAAAGTTTTACAAACTGACACATGAAAACCCAAAAAAATAACTAACAATTCTTTTTGCCCAGATACTCCAAGAACACCAAAATAAAGTGATAAGCCTTTAAATAAACTAAAACACCAGCAAACAATTCACAAATCCAGATAATAAGTAAAACCTTTAAACAAACCCAAATTACCAACAAACATATCACAAATCCGGTCTATAAAAAAAAACAATTACAATTCACAAATCCCTAACCATATAAATCACAAAGCCAGAACCCCCCCCCCCCCCCCCAAAAATTACCAAATAATTCTCTCTGTCAAGAGCTCTTTGTCTCTCCCTTCCTCCTTGGCTCCATTGGTGGCTCCACCTCAAACCTGAGTGGTAATTGGCTGAGATATGGTTACTCGATCTCACTCTTCTCTAATTTGATCTCTCTCTCTCTTCCTTCTCTGTGCAAATATTGTCGCTCCAAGCTTTGTTTTGACGATGATGAGCTCTTCCGTTTTTTTTTTTTTTTAAGTTGTTGTGGGTCTCATAAGTAAGTTATTGTGGCGTTTTTTAAGATGTCGTGGGTCTTGTAAGTTGCTATGGGTTTTTTAGTTTATTTTTGGCTATTACTAAATTGATGGAAAACATTTATTATGTATTTAGTTAGAAAAACTTGCCCATTATCATTTGATTGCTTGGGAGCTGTCATTATTATTATTATTCTCGAAGTTGCAACTTTTGAAATCTCTTTCCTCTTACGCTATTTCATGGATAAATATTAATTTCTCACCATTTATTTCTTCTAATATTAATGCATGACTATTGATTTAGTGGTTAACTTGGTTTAGATTTTTTTATAAGAAGATAGGAAGCTGAATTTAGAATAATGTAAAAAGAATAAAACCAATTTTTTATGTATTTATAATATTAATTTCATTATTATAATATGATGTCATTGATTCGATCCTAAAAGCTCAATAGTGCAAAACACTATAACTTGTTTAGACCTCCAATTTTAAATTATTGGCTAAATTGTTTTTACCTCCTACTTTTAACTAAGTGCGCAATAAGGATAAATAAAACGCAATAAACCAGAACTACTCTGTAGTGCATAATCATATACAATAAACAATAAATGTAAAGCATAAAGGGTAAGGGAAGAGAGATGCAAACACAAGATAACACCGAGATGTGTTATCGAAGAGTGTTAGGTTCTAAAAACTTAGGAACTTATGTATTTTGAACTCTAATGTGTATTGTTGGCAAATCATGATCAAAACAAGATGTTTAGTCATGTTTAGACTTGCTCAAAGTTGTGTCATTTATGTAAAGTTGGATTTAAGTTGATGCAGAAGTTACTGTGCATTTCGGCCTGGTTCGATCGATCGAAGCTTAGGCTCGACCAATCGAAAATCGAGTCAGATGCGTTTTTTCTGCAGAATTCCAACTCAGCCCTAGTTCATTAAAACGTTTAGGGTTTTATGTTTTTCCCTAGGTATATAAGGCAAATCCTAGTCACGTTTTGTTGTTGCTCATATTGCTATTTGTGTGAATCTCTTGTGAGATCCTTGAGAAGCTTTCCTTCACACAAGCTTAGGATTATCAAGGAGGAGATTTCTTCAAGAACTTGATGATCATTTAGTTGCTGCCATAAGAGCTTAAAGATACATAAGCAGGTGTGCTTGTATTTGCTGGTGAATCCAAGAAAAAAGGAGTCCGTGGTCTCGGAGCTTGCACGTGGTCGTGTCAGTAAGTTCTACTGGTGGGTAGCAATAAGAAGTCGAGCATGGGGGCTTGTAAGTCTTATTGTATGAACTTCGATTCTTTCAAGATAGTGGATTCAGGTTTACCTTGAGAATAGCTAGGTTAAATCCTCCCTAAGTTTTTACCAGTTTAGTTTCCTTGGTGATCATATCATTGTCTTATTTATCTTTCCGTTGCTTTGCATGATATGATTGTTTGATTGTGATAACCTAGATCTGAAATTTGGACTAAGTAATAACTTGGCTAATTAACTAGGTTAATCCAATTGTGTTTTAAGGGGTCTAAAAACTATCAAGTGGTATCAAAGCGAGTAGCTCTCTTGTTTTAGATCTTTTGATCTAAGAGCTGATCCTTGACCCCTGTTGTCATGGATAATTTGAAGTGTCTTTCTGATCATGTTTCTGCTCATGCTTCTGTCGATTTTATTGATGCCTGTGAAACTCTCCGTAAGGAATTATTGAAATCTATGAAAATTGCTAAGAAATTCAAGAAAGAGTTAAAATTGGCTAATCTTGAAAATGAGGAATTGGTTGTTAGATTAGATGAATCAAATAAAAAGAATGAATTTTTGAGAAATCAAATTTCCTCTCAAGATGAGAAGATGAGAAGATGAAAAGCTTGGAACAAGAGTTAGTTGAATCTAAAGCTAAAATTGAAAATTTGACTAGTATTAAGCCTGCTGTTGATAACAGAAGTGTTTCTGTTTCTCTTAAGCCTAAAATTGAGAAAGTTTATGTTCCTCCTTTCAAGAGGAATAATAAAGAATAGGCTTATTTTACTAGGTTAGGCAAAGGTAAAAGTTCTGATGTAGACTTTGAAGTTTCTAAACCTATGTCTAAACCTACTGTTAGAGAGCATAAGAAATCTGTTTTTATGCCTACCTGTCACCTTTGTGGTGTTGTTGGTCATATTAGACTAAATTGTTCTTTGTTGAGGAAAAAACCAAAATCTGAGACTAGATTTGTTGTTAGGAATACTGATGTTCCTAAATTTGTTCATGTTTGTCACTTTTGTGGTGTCCGTGGTCACATTCGTCCTAATTGTCATAAATTGAAATTTAAGCATTTTGTGTTTCAATCTAGGATATGTGATGATATTTCTCCTACCATAAGTCCATATAAATTGTTTCATATTCTTTTGAAAAATTTGAGCTTGTTGGCTTGTGAAAGGAATTTGCAAGATTTCAATCTCTCTCATAAGATTGGTGTAATCCCTCAAATACACTCTGCTTCACATGGATTTTCACCTACAAAGCCGAAGACTCGTGCTAGATGGGTGAGAAAAGATTCTCTAAGGTGAGTGTTGCTGACTTGTCCCTGATTTAATTCTTTCAATTGTTTGTGGACATGTCTAGTTTCTGTTTTTTGGTTGTTTTGTCTTTTTTAGGTTGTTTTTTATTTAAAAAAAATCCAAAAACATTAAAAAATTTCAAAAAGACAAAAATATTTTATTTTGTGTCTAGATTTATTTTTCTTGAGGATTACATGAGTTATGATATCTCTCTTTTGATTTAGAATATTCTTGACATTGTGGAGAAACTTGAATAGTATGTGTTATATACATGTGCTAAGCTATTTTTGATTTTGTGTGAGTATGTACTAGTTTGTACATGTACTCATGGGTTAATTAAGAAATTGATATTTCTTGTTTGTGTACCCTTTATAGCTTAGTTAAGCACTGTCATGCATTGCATTTGCATTGTTCATTTAGCATAATGTGTGCTTTTTGTTTTTGGTCATAATTTTTTTTTTTTTAAACCAAAAAGATTTTTGTGTTTTGTATTTCACATCTTGTATTTATAATCAAGGATTGGCCATATTATCTTTACATAACAAGTTTATGTACCTTTTTTAGCTTGGATGAGCTTATTCTATTGCACTTTACTAGTTTGAGTTTTGTAGTGCATGTTGTGTGGAAGATGTTTATAGTTTTTGATCACTTTGTCTTGATCTTGAAGTCACATGCCTTTGATTGTCGGACTTGATCCTTTTAAGAAATGCATAAATAACCATCTCACCACTGTTTTCTAGCCAATCATGAACACCTTAGTGCATATCGTAAGATTTTGTGCTCGAGAAAGTGTAGCATATGCACAAAAAGAACATAAGGTGTAGCCTCGGTTTAAATGTTAAAATTAGTGTGTACAATATGAGGCAAATCAAGAAACTTACATGATTGCAAGCTTGTTTTCTAGGAGATGTGGGAGTTATATGATGTAACTCTTTAGATGATAGTCTCTTTCAAATTTATGTGATGAATTTTGTAGACTTTGTGATTGATTGCTATTCACATATCACCTCACATGTATCTCAAGCTTTTGCTAGTTCCACACACTACACAAGTTACTCTTTGCTAAACTTGGTACATTATATTGTGTGTGATTTTGTTATGGCCATCCAAGATTAAAAGTTCCTTTATGTGAATGCAAAATGTGTTTAATGTTTGCGCTTTGAGGACAAATTGATTGAAAATCTTGATTTTGGAAGATCTGGGTTGAATTCAAGTGTTTTTGAAAAACTGTTCGTCTCATACTCATGCATTTTTTTTATAAAACAATATGCTTTGAGGAGTTTCTGCATTAAAATGCTATGTTTTTCAAAAATTTGATTTTTCCAGACTTTCGATCAATCGAACCTGTTTTTCGATCAATCAAAATTGCGATTAAAATTTTTGGTTTAAGTCTGCTTGACTCGATTGATGTTTGATCGATTCTCTATCGATCGCAACTGAAAAATTTTCAGTTTCTATGTTTTTTACCAAAATTTTTTATGCATCATTTGTGTTTAGGATTCACATGCATTGCATTGTTTTTGTATCCATCTTACAGTTTTGCAGTCATATCTCTCATTGTTTTCACACATAACATGCATACACTTTGCTAAATTGGGTACTCAACTTGATTTAAAAATTGATTGATTAATTTTTGAGTCCTTTGTACATTCTAGTATATGCTCTTTTTATGTGTGAACTGTAGAAAATTATTTTCTTAAGAGATATGATGGATAATTAATGTGCAAATATTTTCTCTACTCATGCAACTATTTATGGGTCATATAGTGTCATGTTTGCATTTATTGAAAGAGATAATATTTTTCTTCATGTGTATCCTTAACTTATTTTTTTTAAGTTAGGTTTGTGTTTTTTTCCCGCACCTCCTAAATGTTCCCCAAAACTGTTTTTCCCAAAACTTGTTTTGTTTTTCCTATTTTTATAGGGGGAGAAAAGTTTTTTTTTACCCTTTGATTTGTTTTGTGTTCCCTTGATTGTCTATTTTCTCTTGACCTTTGTTACTCTTTATTTGAGTTATCTTTGTCAATACGTGACAAAAGGGGGGAGATTCAGATGAATTGTGGGAATATGTGTGGAAAATACAAGAATGTTCTGTTTAGGGGGAGTTGAATATTTTTTTGTTATATCTAACTTAGGGGGAGAGTTAGTTTGCATATTTATTGATTTACTGTTTTTCTGTCACACATGCGTTTATGCATTTTGTTTAGTGTTTTAGGAAAAACACAGGTTGATTCAATTGAGCTGCTGTCTATACTTGCAACTGATGGAAAGTAGTTAGGATTGAATTTGTTGTAATGAGCATGTTGTTTGTAAAGGGTTTTTTCTTTGTAAACTTTGAGCTGTTAGTTGTGTTTTGTCACGGATTGCCAAAGGGGGGGAGTTTGTTAGGTTCTAAAGACTTAGGAACTTATGTATTTAGAACTCTAATGTGTATTGTTGGCAAACCATGATCAAAACAAGATGTTTAGTCATGTTTAGACTTGCTCAAAGTTGTGTCATTTATGTAAAGTTGGATTTAAGTTGATGCAGAAGTTACTATGCAGAAGTCAACAAGGAAATGATTGACTAAATACAATCAAATTTTACACGGAAAGCCAACAAACCATAATTGAAAATTACAACTTTACAGATCCCTTTTGGACAAAAAACCAAGAACTTCTCATTTTCATTACTTTGTCCAATTCAATTTTTAAAACCATAATAGATCCCTATAATTAATATGGATTTTATTTAATTTGTAGATCATAGAAAATTAACTACATTGTTTAATTTTTTTTAAAAAAGAAAAAAAATACAAAAACTTAAAAAACTAATAATGTTGAGATTGCGTTGCCAACCTCTAGGGTTGATATTCCAACTTCTGAAAATCCTCAAACAAAACACTTTGGCTGACCCCCTAGGTTTGAATCCTGGTTCCGTCCTTGACCCTTAAATCTGCTAGAGTTGTACCAGACTGCCATTTGCCAACTCACTTAATGATGGTTCTGAGTAGAATGTGTGCATGTTTGTTCATACTGTTAACAAAGTTTGTGGCCAAGCTAATATCACAACTAAAGTGTTGTATTTAAGTTTTACTCATTAGCATAAACATTAGTATGGTTATGTAAAAACAAAGAAAATATCATTTATTTGCCGAGAACAAAAGAGTTAGAACAATCAATTATATGTTGTATTTAAATTTCTCTAAAAAAATTATATGTTATTCAAATTATTTTAAAAAACACTATATAAAGATAGAACACTTTATGAGTACGTAGTGTACAAATAACATAAACGTTGTTATTGTTGTAGTAGTAATACAAATAACATAGAATTGTGTTTCGGTTTTTTGGTAATGATGATGCACAAAAATCGTCAGTGAGCTGATAGTCCTCGAACGCTCCAATGGGTACCTGAAGAGCAAGAAACCAATAATCTAACAGAGAGCACCGGTGTGGTACCGACCAAGGACTCTCCAAAGATCAAGTTAGTGAATGAGAAATCTCTGAGAACTCTATAGTGAGAGAACTAGGGAATTTCTTCGTACCTTGGAGAGGAGAAAATTTGATGTTTATATAGTGGGGAGTAGTGAATCAAGATCCCTTGGACGTAGGAACCTTTCCGTGTAGAGGAGATTTGTGGCTAGGGTTTCCGAGATTTTAGGGTGTCTTTTCCATATGGGGAAGATATGAACGTGTAGCAGGGTCTTAGGACATGATGTGCAAGATATTCTCCTTTTGAGGTTTTATGCGTGTAGATCACGTGAAGGATTTTGGACCCACCACTTTTGTCCGTCGGCTCGGCCAATTGTCTGTTTGCATGTAGAGCAGAAGATGGGGTCCTATTTGGTCGTCGGCTTCCAATCATCATCTGCCTCCATCTGCGGCTATGACGGGTTCGAGGGACCGTGATGGCAGAGAGAGGACAATCTAGACGGAGAGAGGAAAAACTAGGACCGACGAACAACTATTTCCTACTTAGACGAAAATACCCTCAACAGCTAATATAGAATTGTGTTTTGTAATAGTACAATACCAAAACCACTTAATTTGTCCAAAAATTTTGCATTAAATATTTCATAACATACTTCTTTAACTATTCCATCGGTCCCATTTTCATTTGGCTTCTTGGAAGCTTACCGACTCTAATTTTCATTGTCTTGGAGCAATACCAAAATGTTGTCCTCTCTTTTATTAGTCTTTACATTCCAATTTCCGCCCAACTGCTCAGCTACATAGATCTTATTAAAATCAAGCTTCCAAGAAAGATGCATGTAAGCACAGATACTGTTTTCTTTTTAATCTCTCTCGTTTACCTATATTAGGAAGAAAAAAAATTAGAGTACAGAAGCAGGCTTAGAACTACAATATTATCCAAAATACAATTCAGAACATCCTTCCTAAATTCCTATTCACACTCTCAAACTAATCAGGTGAGGATGATTCATTTACAAACCTCTGCCTCCTGTTGTTTAGTCCCATTACTAGTACAAAAATAACAACACTTGTGTTATTTGTATACTACCCATAAAGTGTAGTATAAAAAATAAAAATAAAAATAAAAAAAAGCCTCTCTTCCTTAACATTATTTTTTAGAGAAATTTGAATAACATATAATAATTAAATTCTAACTCTTTTGTACTCGGAAAATAAATGATATTTTCTTCCTCTTTACAGAACAATAATAGTACTTATATAATAATAGGTAAAATTTAGGTACAACACTTTAGGTGCAGTATTAGTTAGGTTCCTTAAATAAATTCAAATACTTGATGTCTTGACTAATATGGCTCGAATAGTGTTATTTTTTCCAATGATAATTAAATTCAAAAAAATATATATTCTTAAAAAAATTTTAATTTAAAACAACAAAGTATTTGAATGTAGATAAGAACCATAATGTACTGCACCTAAATTTTATCATGTTATAATTACCCAAAAAGAAGAATGCCCTTGTGGTTGTGTGCTACAAAAAGCTATTAAAAAATTGTTAAAGTAGTCAAGAATCTTGTAATTCAATTAATTGAGACATTCTATTATTTTTAACAAAGATATCTAGAATTCAAAAATATTCTCTCTCTCAACTATCAAATTATCATTAAAAAATAGTAATTGCCAAGGTAGTTATTTGCGTTAAGCTGAATAGGAATACTTGATGATTGATCAAGGGTTGTAAACTTGTAATAATACAATAATTATAGTACGTTTACTGTCTTGAACAACTGGCTAATCAGTGCAACCCTGTAGTAGTTAGAGAAACTGAAAGATGACGTTGGGTTGGTCATTTGTTTTTCTCGTTGTCTGAGTTCGACTTATTGTGAAACAAAAGGAATAAAGTGATATAAGTACGATTTTCTTTGGCGTAATTGATCATTTCATTTATAGTAACCCATCTTAATTATGATTATAAGTCTATAATATAAAAGGACTATTCTCTCAACAAATAAAATAAAAATAAAATAAACACCAAAAACCATGATGATGATATATATATATATATATATATATTTTTTTTTTTTCCCATTTTTTGAGAAGCATGATGATATAAGTATATAACAACTACATGGTTAAGGAAACAATTAATGTGGCTATCTCATATTAGTTTACTTAAAGTCTTAAACTATTATAATCATGTAATTCATCTTTGCCTCCTTTGAAACTGTAAAGTTGTAATTTACAACTATGTTTTATGTTGGCTTTAATTCCGTGTTGAATTTGATTGTAATTTTGTTCAATCATTTCCCTGTATTTTTGTGGGATTTAATGTAAGGGCTGTGTGTGAGAGTTTGGTGAAGAATTTGTGAAGATGTGGATTTCGCGACTTGGTCGCAACTGCTAACCTGCGAAATAGGCCACATGAGAAGTACATGCTGGAATTTGAAGAGTCCTTGACAGGCTGGATTTCGCGACTCATTCGTGACTTAGGCCAAGTCGCGAGTGACCCACGAAACTCACTGCCTGATTGCTTTTTGAGTGTGCCTTTTTCCCATTCTTTACCAACACTATTATAAACCCTCATTACCCATAAAATGTAAGAAAAAAAAAGAGTATTTACAAGAAACTTTTGAGAGAAGAAACCCTAGCCAAACATTAGAGAGTTAGAGATTGTTTACCCACAATCCTCTACATCTTTCTTTAGAGTTTCCATTTACTCCCACCTCTCCATCTATACATCCTTAAGAGGTTCTTAGCCCAAACACTTACCTCACCCATTTTGAGTGTTGAGAGAAGTTTTGGTGCTTATGGGAAGTATTGGAAGAAGCCATTGAGTGGCGGATGCAATCAGGCGAAATTATGGGATCCGGATAGCAGGAGCTTGGAGGGCTCAAGTACATTGGGTAGATTAGGCTTGGAGGGTCTTTTTGATATCAGTGTACTCCAACTTATTCACTAGTGGATCGATTTCGGCTTGGAGGGCCGCGGTGAGGTTTTTCGCCAAGTACTTTGGTTTCCTCTTCAATAACATGTCTCCGTGTTATCTTGTATTTGCATCTCTCTTCCCTTCTCTTTAAGCTTTACAATTATTGCTTATTGTACTTGCTTATGGCTTAGAGTAGTGTTTCGGTTTATTGCGCTTCATTTATTCTTATTCCACACTTAGATAAGTTAGAATAAAAGCAATTAAGCTGTAATTTAAAATTAGGGGTCTAAACAAGCATTAGTGTTTTCACACAAATTGAGCTTTCAATTGGTATCAGAGTGGGTATTCTTTTTGGATTTTGTTATCCTTGTGTGATCCTAGACCCCTTTAAAGATGGATAGATCTCAAACTCTCAACGCACCTCCCTTCTTTGATGGGAGTAACTATTTGTTTTGGAAAGTATGTATGTGTGCTTTTCTATGTGCTATTGATGAGACCGTTTGGGATTCCATTGAGAATGGTTGGGTGAGACCAACAACACCCAAGGTCAAGTGGGACAAGGCTACACATGCTTTGGCAAATGCCACTATTAATGCAATTTTCTGTGGTGTTTCAACTAAAGAATTTCACAGGACCTCTCATGCGAAGACCGCTAATGAGGCATGGACAATCCTCGAGACTACCTATGAGGGAACCAAGAAGGTCAAGGACACCAAATTGCAAATTGCAAATGCTCACTACCCAGTTTGAGGAAGTGAAAATGAGTGAAGATGAGTCGTTTGACTCATTCTATGAGAGACTTAATAAGATTGACATTGCCAAGCTCAATCTTGGAGAAAAGATTGAGGACACCAAAGTTGTAAGGAAAGTCTTAAGATCCTTACCCGAAAGCTTCTGAGTCAAATTCATCGCCATTGAGGAGAGTAAAGATTTGGATGAAATCAAGATTTAAGAGCTAGTCGGCTCTCTTCAAACTTATGAGCTCGGATTGCTCTCTCACAAGTCTATCAAATCACTTGCTTTCAAAACCATAAATGAGAGAACCGGTGATTCCTCGGATGAGGATGATGTTGAGAAAGAGGTGGCATATCTCGCAAAGAACTTCTGAAAATTTCTAAAGATGAAGAACAATGGAAAGCCTTTTGGCAAAGGAAAATTCTTATCCTCCAAGAATGACAAAAGAAACTTCAAGAAGAAGGATGTAAAAGAGTCATCACCACCCCAAGGGATTGTTTGCTATGAATGCAATGGACATGAGCATTTGAAGAAGGAATGTCCGAACTATTTGAGAGGAAAGGGTAAGATGCTAACAACTACCCTTAGTGACTCGGAGAGCTCAAATTTAGATTCGGAAGAAGAATGCGATGGTGATGGTAACTATTCAGTGTTTATGGCAATTACCTCGGTTGATTCCAAAGATGAATTGAGTGAATTGGTTGAAGAACTTGGTGTACACTCCAATGTTGAAGAAGATGATGTTTCGAATGATGAGAAAGTGTACCTCAATGAAGGTGATAAGAAACTTCAAGATGTTTATGAAACATTGCTTGAGGATTGTGGCAAGTATGTTAAAGTTGCTAAGAGTGCAGTCAAGAAGATGAAGAGAATTAAAGAAGACCACAAATCCACTCTTGCACAACTCAAGGATGCCAAGTGTGAAGTTGAAGACTTGAAAACTGAATGCTTACTCAAAGATCAAGTTTCTCGAACTTGAAGTGATTCAAGCTAATGTCAAAGTGGAGCGCATCACAACCAAGAAGCTTGATAGTATTCTTTCATCTCAAAAGCCTTTCTCAAACAAAACCGGATTAGGCTACACCGGTGAAGTAAGTTCGAGTGCCGAACTAAGAAGGGAGATGAAGTTCGTATTGGCAAAGGATGTAGAAAAGCCCAAGATTGAGATCCCTGTTGAGAAGAAGGACATTGAGCCAAAATCAAAGGCAAAAGGGAAGTCACAGCATAAGAGTCAAAGGGGACCTCAAGTGAAGCATTTTTGTCACCATTGTGGCATTCGAGAGCACACAAGACCAAATTTCTTCAAGCTTCATGATCTTAAAAGGGCTGATTCTCTGCATGCTCAAGGAAATACAAGAAGAATGCCTAGAGGAAAACAAGCTAAGGGAGAAAATGATGGTCAACTCATTGGAGATGTCATGGAAATGCTCAAGAATATCTCATCATGCCTAGCTAGCTTCACCCTGAGGTTTGAGAGTTATGTTGGTCGTACCCCTCCATCTAAGGATCTCACCCAAAGCACCCGTGCGGTGTGGGTGAAGAAGGTTACTTATGCATAATTTATCCACTATGTCCATGCATTAATACTTCCAATGTATTAGGGTCGTAGTTTCATGCACCATGTCATATGCACTCTTCTTACTTCAATGCTTCCTTCCTAGCATGTTTCTTTTAATGCTTTTTGTTTTGGTTGCTTTGTTTGTTGATCTTACTTTATTGTTTTTTGTTTTAAGTGAGTAAAAATCCAAAAACTCATAAAATGTATAAATCTTAAAAAGTTTGATTGCTTGTTTTGTGTCATATCACATGTTGAGTTTGGCCTAGTATCTTCGTACTAATGGCATAGTGCATTTACAAGCTTAGCTTATTATGTATGCACACTTTAAGTGTGAGTGATATCTAGAAATCTAAGTTTGATTGTTGTAAATAGATCTTCAAGCTTGTCATGAATGTCTAGCCAATTGTCTTGATTGATCTTGATACATGCGTAGACTTGCTCTTATATATCTCCTCACATTTTATTTTTTTTTTGTCAAAAAGCTCTTCAAATGTCAATCTCTAAAAAGAGAAAAGGCTGAAAAAGCCTTGCTTCGAAAACTAGTTTGACTAGGAAAAGGTGGAGCAATCTGTATTCAAAATGTATGATGCCAAAGCCAAAGGCTTATACCTCAAAGAAATATAAAAACTTTCATGGCATCATTGCTTAAAAATTGAGTTGTATTGATCATAAAGTATGGAAAATGGAAGTCAAATGAAAAACTTTCAATCATTGTAAACACTTTGGTGAGGAGTCATATTTGTTCATTTCTATTAGTGAGATAAGTCACTTGACTTCGTGTTATTTGTGTATGACTTGATTGAATTGATCATTGAAGTTTCATACTAGACTATGGACTAATTCATACTTGATTCCCACACACAACACACAATTCTAATGTTCAATGAATGTCTATTTCATTTGTGTGATTGTACGTGTTCAAATGTGATGTGTATGCTCAATTGCTTGATGATCAGACCCAAAAATATTTTTAAGTATTTTATTTGTTTCTGGAAGTGATTTTTGTCACTTTGATCCTTAAAGTTTTTCTCAAAATGTCAAATTGTTAATGTTGAAAAACTTTGTGTTTGGTTATTTCGCAACTGCTTTTGCAAGTGGTCACAAATCGCGAAATTCTTAAGAAATTTCAATTTCTTAAAATTTTAGGCAAAGAGTTTCGCGAGTGGTTCATGACTCAGACCTGACCCGTAAAAATTTGCCCTGTGCATCTGCACATTTCGCGAGTAGGCTTGCTACTAGTTTGAGAGTCACTGACTCGTGAAATGCGCGAAAAGATAGTTTTCAAAGGGCTCGAAAAATCAGTTTTCAAAAACATTGCCTTTTTGCACTCCGTAACTCCTACCCACAAAAACTCAAAATTTCATCAAATTTCAACCAATTTTCCTTGGATTTTGATTCTTGGACTTCTCAAAGGTATTTTCTAACACATTTCCTCTATCTATTCCTTTGATTTTGTCTTAGATCACTTAAAACCTAGGGCTGGGGTTTATTTTTTGTTGGGTTGGTAAAACTTAATTTTTTTGCAAAATTTTTCAATTTTGTTGATTGGGCTTAGTCCCATTTTGTTTCTTGTTGATTGTGTTGGCCCCATGTGGCATTTTGAACATGTTCTAAGGCAAGATTTTAACATGTTCATGCATTGTTCATCATATGTGTATAGTGTGTGCACACTAGGTGTTTGATAAAATACATCTACAATATTTTTTTCATTCTTTTGGACTCCGATGAGTACCAAATTTTGGGTTTTATCATATTTACTTATGTTTAACATGTTTTGATCATTGCTTGTGTGTTTTACACACTTTGCCCTATAAGTTCATGTTCATGCATTAGTCATGCATTGCACATGCACGCTTGATGCACACACGCTACCACATGACATGTTTTGCATTCATTCATGCTAGTTAAGTCTTTCTAAACCTAATAGCACATACAACATGTTCATGTGTCTTTGTTATGCTCGTTTATTCATATTTTAGAGTATTTTCTTTTATTTTGCTTGGTTTTTGTACTAACTTGTATTTAATCAAGTTTGTTGCCATTTTTGCATATGGTTTGTGTTGGTTTCTTTTTGTAGATGCCTCCAAGAAAGAAAACTGTTGCAAAGAAAACAACCAAGTGTCAAAAGTTTGATGACAAGATCTTTAGAGATAGAGAAGCCTTTGAGAAACACTCGGATACTTACAAAGGGGTTGTGATCATTGTAGAGAAAGAGGTAAACTTGGAGTCCCTTTCTCACACATTCATTCCAGATGTGTTTATAAAAAGGACTTGGTCGAAGCTGTTGAGTGGATTTGCAGGAGTTTGCGAACCCATAATTCAGGAATTCTTTACAAATGCTAGAGTTGAAGGTGATCAACTAAATTGCTGGGTTCGAGGAAAGGAATTCCTCATTTCTCCGGAGTACATTTAGAATATCCTTGAAGTTTGCCCTATTACTCTTGAGTCTTCTCATCCATATGATGAAAGGACGACTCCTATCCAAGCCATTGTTGATGAGTTTGGAGGACAGAAGAAGAAGCAATCCATGCATACGATTGAATTCTCTGTAGAGATGAGAGTCTTTGCTTATATCGTGCTCTTCAATCTCTACCTAGTGAGAAATTTGACAACTCTGTCTCAACCAAGGGCTGTATTTCTCCTTGATCTCTACAAGAAGAAGAACATCGACATATGTGCTCAAATCTTCCATCTTTTTACTCAATGTGTTCGCAAGAAGACCACTTGGATGACTCTACCATTTCTAGGATTGATCATGTCCATCCTTCACCATGAAAGGGTGAAAATTCCATCAGGATGGACAACCATGAGACGAGAGGATCCTATATCAGCCCACACATTGATTAGAAGAAAAGCATGTATTTCGGGCAATGAAGAAGAAGAGAGAGCAGAAGGTGAGGGCACTGCTCATGAGGGTGGCAACACTGATGAAGACATTGAAAATTTTACCCTTGAACCTGAAGATATGGAAGCCTCACCCTCTCAGCCTCAAGAGTAGCCATAGGCTTAGCCTCAGGGATAGCCACATGCACCACCTCATGCTCCCGATTGCCTCAATATGCTTCTTGACAGATTTGGTTATTTCCAGCGCTCATAGGAAGCTATGTAATGGACGTTGGATGATCACTGTACGTACACCACAACTTAGATGACGTATCTTCAAGAGAAAATCACTGCTCTCTCCACTTAGATTAGAGATTTGGCGAGCGAGGACTAGCACCTTTGGCCATTCTGGTAAAAAATAGGGAGTAATATTTATTTGAGAGGGAGTATATCTTGAGGGAGAGTAGATTTTAGAGACCGTTTTACTACTCTTATAGCTTATTTATTATGCTATGTTCATTTACATTGCTTCACTTTAAAGCTTTCACTACTTTACTTTAAAACTCAGTTTATCTTTAGTACTTTATGTATCTTGTTTTTTATAGCCGTTTCTAGATGCTTTAAGTTTTCTATTACTTCTTGCTTTAGTTTCTTTAATGTGCTTATTGGACATATAATAAATTTTTGCACTGCTCTTAATTGCTTGCGTGTCTGGATAATCATTTACTCGTTAAATGTTCATTGTGGTCATTTCTTAATGACTGTTCATGTTTGATCATTTTATGCTATAAGTTCTTATATCTTTTGTTTTTCTTGATGGCAATTTACTTGTTATTTATACATGCCTTGTATTCTACTTGTCTTGTATTTAATGAAGTTATTTGTTATGTGCAAGTGTTTTAGGATACAGGTGTATATGGTTTAAGTGCTTCACAGGTTTTAGATTTAGGTGTGAGTGAGTTTTGTCTCTGTTCCCATACTCACGTTTTAAGTCTAGAGTCTGTTTAGGGGTTTTATCACGGAATAGATAAAGGGGGAGATTGTAAAGTTGTATTTTACAACTGTGTTTTATGTTGGCTTTAATTCCGTGTCAAATTTGATTTTAATTCTGTTCAATCATTTCCCTGTATTTTAGTGGGATTTAATATAAGGGCTGCGTGTGAGAGTTTGGTGAAGAATTTGTGAAGATGTGGATTTTACGACTTGCTCGTGACTGGCTCGTGACTACTGACCTGTGAAACAGGCCACGTGAGAAGCACATGCTGGAATTTGAAGAGTCCTTGACAGACTGGATTTCGCGACCCATTCGCCACTCAGGCCAGATCGTGAGTGACCCACGAAATTCACTGCCTGATTGCTTTTTGAGTGTGCCTTTTCCCATTCTTTACAAATACTATATAAACCCTCACTACCCACGAAATATAAAAAGAAGAATGAGTATTTACAAGAAAATTTTGAGAGAAAAAACCCTTGACAAACACATGAGAGTTAGAGATTGTTTACCCACAATCCTCTACATCATTTCTCTAGCGTTTCCATTTACTCCCACCTCTCCATCTACACACCCTTGAGAGATTATTAGCCCAAACACTTACCTCACCCATTCTGAGTGTTGAGAGAAGTTTTGGTGCTTACAAGAAGTATTAGAAGAAGCCATTGAGTAGCGGATGCAATCGAGCGGAATTACGGGATCCAGATAACTAGTGAAGACAAGACTCCGAGAAGTCCGTTGGTAGCAAGAGCTTGGAGGGTTCAAGTACATTGGGTAGATTAGGCTTGGAGGGTCTTTTGGATATTAGTGTACTCCAACTTATTCACTAATGGATCGATTTCGGCTTTGAGGGCCGCGGAGAGGTTTTTCGCCGAGTATTTCGGTTTCCTCTTTGGTAACACGTCTCAGTGTTATCTTGTGTTTGCATCTCTCTTCCCTTCTTTTTAAGCTTTACATTTATTGCTTATTGTACTTGCTTATGGCTTAGAGTAGTGTTTCGGTTTATTGCGCTTCATTTACTCTTATTCCGCACTTAGATAAGTTAGAGTAAAAGCAATTAAGTCATAATTTAAAATTGAGGATCTAAACAAGTATTAGTGTTTTCACACTAATTGAGCTTCTAGAAACTTACAAAATAAACTTAAAAAGAAGAGGAAACGGCTTTAACAATGACATATTGCATATTTGTAATCAATCTCAAGTTGGATTTATGGTTTGTTGAGATGGATTATGTAAAGTTATGATTTACAACTATGTTTTATGTTGGATTTATTCCATGACAAAAAGTGTTGTAATTGCTTTAATTTTGTTCCTTGTATTTTGTGGGATTTTATTGTATTGGGTTTAGTATTAAGTTGGTGAAGATTCAAGCTTAAATGAAGAATCAGTGAATTTTACGAGAAGCTAAGCCATGAAAGAGCACGTGAGGAGCACATGACTGGAAGTTGAAGAGCCGTGCCAGGCTGTCGTTTTCGCGAGTGTCTCGCGGGTAAGGCCTTCCCGCGAGACAGTCACGAAACATTCGGCCTGAAGGATTTTTAAGTGATACTTTCATACCCTTCACCCATACTATATATACCCTCATTACCCACAAATGCAATTGAGGCTATTTAGAGAGAAAAATCCTAGATAGGTTTCCTACAACACACACCCATCTTTTAAAGAGAGAGCTACTCATCCTTAGTGAGAATTCATTGTAGCCTCTTCTCCTTCCCTCTCCCATTATCATACCTTGAGAGGAGATTTGTATCCAAACACAATCCACACCTTTTCAGAGTGTAGTGAGTGTTTTTGCAGTTGCTGGGAAGCATTGGAAGAAGCCAAGGATGGCAGATGCAACATGGAACTTGTTATGGGATCTGAAGAGCTAGACAAGACACGGTTCCGAGAAGCCTTGTTGCAGTAGGAGCTTGGAGGGCTTAGGTACATCGGGTAGATTAGGCTTGGAGGATCTCTTGCTAACCCATGTATCCCAACTGATTGTCTAGTGGATCGATTACCGCTTGGAGGGCGGCGGAGAGGTTTTACGCCGAGTACTTCGGTTTCCTCTTTGATAACACATCGGCGTGTTATCTTGTGTTTGCATTTTTCTTCCCTACTCTTTTACATTCCATTTTACTACTGTGTTGTCTTTAAATATGGATTAGAGTAGCTCTCTCGCTTGTATGCTTGTGTTTTACGCCGAGTACTTCGGTTTCTATTTCGATTTCCTCTTTGATAACACATCGGCGTGTTATCTTGTGTTTGCATCTTTTTTTCCTACTCTTTTACATTCCATTTTACTGCTGTGTTGTCTTGATTATGGATTAGAGTAGCTTGTTTGTTTATCCGCTCGTTTTTACACTATTCCGCACTTAGTATTAAGTTAGTGTAAAATCTATCGAGCCGTAACTTTAATTTGGGGGTCTAAACAGCTCTTGTGTTTTTAACACATTTTTGAGCTTTCAGATTATTATATAATGAGTCTCTCACCTTAGTCCTTTCTTTTATGATTTAATATATGCATCGATCGACATGCGCTTATTCATTTTCGTCGAGTGATATTTAATTCATTCTAGGCCAATTTGGGTATACCATTATCAAATCTTGCTAATTCTCATACTTGTTATCAAATTTCCTTTTGATTCTGATCTTTTGGGGCTTCATTTAATTTACTATTGATAAATTTTGAGAGATAAAGAATCTTAATAGTTTAAACTCACAAAAACTAAAATTCTTGAGAGTTGATGATTTTGTTGTTGAGATGTGCTTAAAATTTGAATTTATACCTTACTTTAGACAACAATATATTTTAAATTTTAATTATTTAAAATAATCCTACACATACTCATTTATTAACTAAATTATTAATAATTTAAACTTTATAAATAAAATTTTAAAAGACAAAACACGGCCAAGATGGTCTTTTACCCCTTTCTCACAAACTTTCCAGCAAAATGCCCCATGTTTGAAACTTATTAGGGAAATGCCCTTATTTTGAAACTCGATTTTCTAAAAATCGAGTTTCAAATGTAAAACTCAATTTTTGGAACATCGAGTTATAGCGAACGTGGACTTAGATTTTTTTTGGAACTCGAGTTCCATGTAAAGTACTCGAGTTTATGAAACTCGAGTTCCACTTGAATTTTTTCAAAAAACTCAAGTTCCAGAATTTTTTTATTTTTTTTTATTTTTTTTTATTTTTTTTATTTATAATTTTCAGTTCGTTATAACTCAATTGTCCAAAAATTGAGTTTTAAATTGAAACTTGATTTTTAGAAAATTGAGTTTCAAAACAGGAGCATTTCCCTAAATAGTTTCAAATATGAGGCATTTTGTTGAAAAGTTTTGGCGAAAGGGGCAAATGCCCATTTTCTCTAACAAAAAACATGTAAATATTGATAAGCATCTCTCTCCCTCCCTTTTTGTAAAAAAAAAAAAAAAAAAAAAAAAAAAAAAAAAAAAAAAAAAAAAAAACTCTACGTAGTTAGTGTTAAGGAAAACAAAAGGTGAAATTTCCTCTAATAAGTGTAAGCTCGACTAATCTACTAAGCACGGTTTATCCACAACCCCCTAGTACCTACTACCTACTACTTAAATCGACCACTACTAGATCTACTAATTAGAGTCAAGAAAATCCAACTGGAATAATGATGAGCTCAGCTCTGGCTTACCTAATGACAAGTTAACCTAACCTGTCAATTTGTAAATCAATCATGTTCCTAGAATTAGGCCAAAGTTTATGACCATCATTCTCCAATATTACTCACAAAGACAAATATTCAAGAAATGACGCACTATAATGGGCCATAAAGATTTTTTAAAGGCCAAGAAAAGGAAGAAAGAGGAGATTACAAATACTAAGAAGTCTAGATCATGAAAAAATATTTCTCATTCTCTCAACAAAAAACAAAAATATAAATAAATAAATAAATATATATATATATATATTTTATAGGTGTCCATTGTCCACGTCAGTTGTGCAACCAGCTGATTTGTCAAAATCAATTTTGTTTCTTCACAGTGAATTATTAATTATAGTTTTTTTTTTTTTTTTTTTTGATACGATATTAATTATAGTTAAACTTTTTTTTTTTTTTTTTTTTGAGAATCTAATTATAGTTAAACTTAAGAAATCATGAGAGGAAAAACCCCTACCTATTGACTAGATGGCTATCATAAATTATCAATGTCTTTATCAAATAATCAAATAACCTTAACCCATTAAGAAATTTGAAACCTGTTTATATGTGTTTTTGGAAAAACTATAATTAATAATAATAATTTATATAGATGGCTGTCATAAATTATCAATGTCTTTATCAAATAATCAAATAACCTTAACCCATTTAGAAACTTGGAACCTGTTTATATGTGTTTTTGGAAAACTATAATTAATAATAATAATTTATAAGAAATGTAAAAAATTGTACAAAACTCTTAAATTAAATATGTGAGATACACCTCAAAACTTTTGCAAATATTGGTTGGGACAATTGACCCTAATTACCATAAGGTATCTACGACCATGTTGCCTGAAGACCAGCAGAACTTCGCATTGTCTTCCACGTGGAGCAACACCTTCAAGAGTCCCTGTCCCTTTACTACGTACCGAGCTAATCATTTTTCTTTTTCTTTAATTTGTTGAACTTTCACTAGTTTTAACTTTTATGGCTGGTTTTGTCCAAGCTTGCTCAATCAAAAAATATATTCAAGAAACTAACAAGTTGGATTACAAGCCCAGAAATATTTCTGCTTAATATCCATAACTCATTTTTTACTAATTAGAGCTGCAAAGGATAATTTTTTTTTTTGGCAAAGTGATAAATTATTGACTAAGAAAGCCTAAGACGGCTATGATAGCTACTTAATTGTCTTGTTTAAAAAGTATCAACCAACTATTTTAGTGTATGTTTTTAAACTAAGTGCTATTTTTGGTGTTGAAAGCATCATTATGGAATTCTAAATGGGAGTAAGACAATGAATCTATTAATAAAAAGAAGATGCAGATAGAAGAATATTCACTGAAGACCAAATACAGGGTTGTTGATATTATTGTCTTCTTACTCTTGTGATGGTTAAGGTCTTGGAACTTTTCCCCTCATATATTCTAGGTGATTAACCTAATTAGTGCCTGTGGTCACCCTTTAAAAAAGTGAAAATTTAAAAAAGATGTAGATAAGTAAATAAGTTTTTTTTTTTTTTTTTTTTTTTTTGAGATACTAGATAAGTAAATAAGTTAATAAGCTATGAAAAAAAAGAGTTAATCTAAACGCAATAAACTGAGACAAAATGCAATTTTGATTATTATTGACTTATAATTACAAGAAAATGCAATTTTGATTATTATTGACTTATAATTACAAGAAGTTTCGAATTAATAACATCTAACCCATCTCACAAAGCTTTTGTCCAAAAGCCCAAAACATGGTTTAGTTTAGTTTTGATTAAGACTTTAAAGTTCCATCCCAATAATCAAGAAAAGAAGTTATAATTAAAAGGAATGATTTGAATGAAATTTCACCTTAAAACAAGACAGCACAACTCCTTTATTGAAGGTAAAAGTTTTGTTCTTGGACCTCAATACATAAAAATAAGTCTATTATATTTATATGTTAAAAGTTGTTGCATTAGTGTGCGTTTGGATTGCGGCAGCCTAGGGATGAACGTGCGTTTTGCGTTTTTTTTGCTAGTCCCATGGCACTATTCATGGACCAACCAACCCCCAACAAATGCAGCAACAGTGTTTTATGGTTTAAAAAATTATTTTTCTACAGTGTTTTCAGCAATAAGTTTTCAGTTTTCAACAAATAAGCGATATCCAAACACACTCTTAGTAACTTAAAGTGGTGTTTGGTATGAGGAAATCCATATTACACCGATATAAAGATTCTTAGGAATATGGTGTCTTGCAATCTGGGAATGCAACTATTCCTATGTTTGGTTTAACTGGGAATCTAATAAGATTCTTATGCTTTATTTATTTCTAAGAATCTTAAGGAAATTATTTATTTTTCCTATACCGTCCTTAGATTTGTAAACCTAATATCAAATCTTTTATTTTTATTTTTTATCAACCCCCAAATAAATAATGACAAACAAAATATAAACTATATATTATGACAAATTCATTAAAATTATAGTCTAGCATTTCAAAATGACATTGTGGTGTCCTAGCCCAATAACACTTGGCTCTTGGGTCTGGGCTCCTAATTTATTTGTATACTGGGTAAGGATTATCCCACAGTGGGAGGCCAAAGAGATGACCCTAATTGCTACTAATGAGACCTCTTGTGTTGAGTTAAGGCCCACACTTTATTTTCCTTGACCCCTAAGAAGGTTCAAGCTCAGCCGAGCAAGACTCCTTGACCCTTAAGCTATGTTTCTCCTTATTTCCCTCGTGTCTCCCCCTGCCCTAAATTTTCCCAACCTCTCATTCACACCTTCCTTCCCCTTTTTATAACCTTCCTTTGGTGGGTTTGCCATGATGAAGGGTGGTCTTCCCCAAGCAGGTGGGTCCCCCTTTGAGCCATATTCTTGACTAGATGAGACCCACTACACACTCCTGAAATGACCTCCTTGGAACTTGCACTAGACGCTGGGTAATGCTCAGCAGGCAGATTCCCTCAAGGCACTATCTCTCGTCCATGGCTCACTGGGTGCTCAGTTTATTCTCGGTACTGTTCAATTTGGTGTTAGGACAGGCCGTACCGGTTTTAGGGAGCAGGTCGTGATTTTGGGTTAGGCCTTTGTTCATGGTTCGTAAAATAGACCCCCACGATCCCATTTTCAGATCGTGGTCACGCTCTCGGCACGTGGGGAATTGTGTCTGAAGTGACCGTTGCTTCTCGGAGACACCAAGTGTCACACAATAAATGTGCCAGGTTTGACAACCTACGCACTAAGCATGCGTAGAGCCAGCTATCAAGATCAACGGCCAAGATTGCCTGACCTTTCAGTTAGCGAGGGTGGTTATCAAGTTTCCCGCCCAAAACATTTATTGCTCCCCACCCTATTAATATCACTTGACTTTCCTCCACTTACTTTCTCTACTTCATTTCTCCCTCTCGAACTTTCAGTTTAAATCCTCCCAAGTCCCAAGAATCCTTCCTCCCGAGAACAACCCTCTTATTGAGAAGACCAAATTTCCTATAAGTCTTTTGCATTCTGCCTTATTTTCTCTTTAGTTTTTACCAGTAATGGGGTTTGCCCACTTAGTAAATACCGACGCCACCGTAGTGGCCTTTAAAGCTATGTTCGATATTGTTAGGATTAGTGCCCTTAAATCCTATTGTATGATGCTATGTATGATATTATGTATGACTTAATATTGTGTTTAATAAAGTTGTTTTATTATTATCTAAAATAATGGTAACATGAATATTCAGACATTATCATATAGTCCATGAGATGCATAGTATGTGACTTATGTGAAAAGTCACAGAAGATATAAATCACAAGTTCTTTGTAAACTCAGAATTATAGTTCGTAGTCGGTGATGAAATTGGGCGTTTCATCTGCGAAGAGTATAACATATCAACTAAGATGATTTATTTTGATCATGGAAGTGGAGACTTCTAGTTGATATGTTGATATGTTTTAAGAGTTAAGACATATTGAACTGGACCGCTGTGAGATTTATTATTCTCCTAATGACTGTCAATTAAATAATAAATCTCACGACTTCTATTTACATGAACTCTTAATCCTGAGAGAATAATGGATCTGATCATGAAGTGTAGGTTGCTTTGAAATATCAGGAGTGAGATTTAAAGTAACGGTCAAAACCTTAGTATGTTGGGCAGCCACTTTTAGTGTTGATGGAACATATATTCTTAAGATGGAATTCATAGTCTCTTAACGGAGATACAAAATATTCCCTTGAGATAAGTTTAATGAGTTTGTTATTCAGAATGTTAGGCCTAACTACTTTAGTAAATAGTTACTAAAGTATATATTCTTGAAATTGGATTTCATAAATATATGATGAATAACTTAAAGGATTAAACCGGGTACTCAAGGATTAAGATGTAGTAATTTACAAAGTGGCAGTCTACATTAATGACTTTGTATTACTACGAATATTTTATGAAGGGGTTGCATGTACAATAAATTCTTGGGATATAACTTATCAATAAGGCCTAGAGTGCAATTATATTTATATAGTGGTATTAAATATAATTAATGGTAACTTTGGACTTGTCAAGAGTTGACAGAAAAGCCCAAGACCCATTGGAGCTAGTGTCTTATTTGTTCCCTTTTGGTCCCACTCCAAGCCACACACTAAAGCCCAATTGGAAAGGCCCAAAAGGCTAATCCAATTGGATAATCAGTTATGTGGAGAGAAACATACAGAATTTTTGTAGAAACATGAAATGTATGTATGTGAGTGTTAGACACTCTTTCATTCTCTCTTGAACATATACATATAACTAATTGAGAGACCACACATCTTGGGCATCAAGTGGAATTGGAGTGAAAATTAAAAGTGTTCTCAAGAACTTCTGATATTTGGTTTTGAATTTCACCGCACCAAGGTACACTCTCTTATTCTTAATTCTGAAACTTACATAGTGCATCTTATCAATTGTGAATGAAGTAGATCCGTTAATTTTCCGCTGCATACATTCATATTTCCAATTTGTGAATTTTGACAAATTTTAACGAATTTCCAGTTTATGAATCTTGTTTGGAAGGTAAAATGACCAAACGACTTTTTAATGCAAAAGGTAGAAGAGCACAAGATTTCCTAGAACTAGTACATTCAGATGTATGTGGTCCTATGTTAATCCAGGCAAAAGGTGGCTATGAGTATTTCATTACTTTCACTGATGATTACTCTAGATTTGGTTATGTGTACCTAATGAAACGGAAGTCTGAAGCCTTTGAAAAGTTCAAAGAGTTTAGGGCTGAAGTTGAGAATCAATTGGGTAAACGCATAAAGGCCATTCGATCTGATCGTGGTGGCAAATACCTTTTTGGGGATTTTAAGGATTACTTAACTGAAAATGGGATTGTATCCCAATTGACTACACCTGAAACTCCACAACAAAATGGTGTAGCAGAAAGAAGGAATATGACTCTTTTAGATATGGTTAGGTCCATGATGAGTTATTCAACTCTACCAATTTCTTTTTGGGGATATGCCTTGAATACTGCAATGTATCTTCTGAATTTAGTACCTTCGAAGTCTGTTCTTAAAACACCTGTGGAGTTGTGGAATGGGCACAAGCCTAGTATGAGACATCTCTATATTTGGGGTTGTCCAGCACATGTGTTAAAAGGAAAGTCTAACAAGTTACAGCCTAAAACAGAAGTGGTTTTATTTGTAGGGTATCCAAAGGAAACTATTGGGGGTTTGTTCTATAGTCATAAAGATAATAAAGTGTTTGTTAGTACAAATGTCAAATTCTTAGAAAATGACTATATGAATGATTATACTCCAAGAAGTAGAGTTGTGTTGGCTGAAATGAATGAACTTGTAATTGAACAACCAATGGATGAAACTAGGGATGATGTGGCTGTATTAGATACACCACAAGATATTACTCATGAGATGACTAGTACACAGGTGCCTCGTCGTTAAGAGACTATGAAGAGGCAATGAATGATATAAATGCACATCATTGGGTCAAAGTTATGAAATCTGAATTAGATTCTATGTATTCCAATCAAGTTTAGGATCTTGTAAAGGCGCCTAACGGCATTAAACCTGTTGGTTGCAAATGGGTTTACAAGAGGAAGAGATGGATAGATGGAAAGGTTGAAACCTTTAAAGCAAGGCTAGTGGCGAAAGGGTATACTCAAAAGGAAAGTATTGATTATGAGGAAACTTTTTCACCAGTAGCAATGCTTAAATCTATCAGAATTCTCTTATCCATTGCTGCTCATTATGATTATGAGATTTGGCAAATGGATGTCAAGACTGCATTTCTCAATGACAATCTTGAAGAAGAAATCTATATGATGCAACCGGAAGGTTTCATAGCAAAGAACCAAGAGCATATGGTATGCAAGTTAAAAATGTCCATTTATTGACTTAAGCAAGCATCTAGGTCATGGAACATCAGATTTGATCAAGCAATCAATTCTTTTGGTTTTGAACAAAATCTTGATGAGCCATGTGCGTACAAAAGACATCAAGATAAAGTAGTAATGTTCCTAGTGCGTTATGTTGATGATATTCTACTCATTGGAAATGATGTAGGGGTAATGTCATCGGTAAAAGTTTGGTTGTCAAGCCAATTTGATATGAAGGACTTAGGTGAAGCTAACTTTATTCTAGGGATCAAGCTTTGGCGAGATCGCAAGAATAAGATGTTAGGCTTATCACAAGCTAGATATATAGATAAGGTCTTAGAATGGTTTAGCATGCAAAACTCCAAGAAACTCCAAGATATCTGATGACCAAAGGCCTAAGACTCCAGAGGAAGAAATTATGATGAGACAAGTTCCTTATACTTCTCCAGTGGGAAGTCTCATGTATGCCATGCTTTGTACTAGACCAGATATCTGTTATTCAGTTGGCATGGTCAACCGATATCAATCAAATCTAGGACCAAAACATTGGCAAGCTGTAAAGCATATTCTCAAGTATCTACGGAGAATGAGAGATTATATGCTTGTTTACCGGTGTGAGGATTTGATTCCCATTGGCTATACAGATTCAGACTTTCGATCAGATCCAGATTTCAGAAAGTCCACTTCAGGATGTGTATTCACCTTGGGAGGTGGAGCCATAAGTTGGAGAAGTGTTAAGCAATCATGTATTGCGAACTCCACCATGGAAGTTGAGTATGTTGCTACTTCTGAAGCAGCAAAGGAAGCTGTTTGGCTCAAGAAATTCCTTTCTAACCTTGGTGTAATGAGAATGGAGTAAGTTCCAATTACATTATTTTGTGACAATAGTGGAGTAGTTGAACAATATAAAGATACAAGGAATCACAAGAAAGGAAAGCACATTGAGAGAAAATACGACATCATTCGAGACATCATTGCTCGTGGAGATGTAGTAGTTGCAAAGATTGAAAGTGCAAATAATCTAGCAGATCCCTTTACCAAAGCTTTGCCTCAAAGGACTTTTGAGTCACATTGGGAGGGAATGAGAGTTAGATTAATGCACAATAGTCTTTAGGGCAAGTGGGAGATTGTTAGGATTATTACCCTTAAATCCTATTGTATGAAGCTATGTATGATGCTATGTATGATATTATGTATGACATTATATTTGACATTATGTATGACTTAATATTGTGTTTAATAAAGTTGTTTTATTATTATCTAAAATAATGGTAACATGAATATTCGGACATTATTATATAGTCCATGAGAAGTATAGTATGTGATTTATGTGAAAAGTCACAGAAGATATAAATCACAAGTTCTTTGTAAACTCAGAATTGTAATTCGTAGTCGGTGATGAAATTGGGCGTTTCATCTGCAAAGACTATAACATATCAACTAAGATGATTTATCTTGATCATGGAAGTGGAGACTTCTAGTTGATATGTTGATATGTTTTAAGAGTTAAGACATATTGAACTGGACCGCTATAAGATGTATTATTCTTCTAATGACTGTCAATTAAATAATAAATCTCACGACTTCTATTTACATGAACTCATTGTTAGGGTTTATGCCCTAAAATCCAATTTATTGACATGTCATAGATAATTAAATTGTTTAATTATATGAGACTATTTATTAATGAACTAATGAGACATTATCTTAGTCCATGAGATGCATTGTATGTCATTTATGTGAAAAGTCACAAAAGATGTAAATTATAAGTTCCTTGTAAACTCAAAATGTAGTTCGTAGTCGGTGATGAAATTGGGCATTTCATCTGCGAAGACTATAACATATCAACTAAGATGATTTGTCTTGATCATGGAAGTGGAGACTTCTAGTTGTTATGTTGATATGTTTTAAGAGTTAAAACATATTGAACTGGACTGCTATGAGATTTATTATTCATCTAATGACTGTTAAATAAATAATAAATCTCACGACTTCTATTTACATCAACTCTAAATCCTGAGAGAATAATGGACCTGATCATGAGATGTAGGTTGCTTTGATATATCAGGAGTGAGATCTATAAGACATGATCAAAACCTCAGTATGTTGGGTAGCCACATTTAGTGTCAATGGAATATATATTCTCAAGATTGAATTCATAATCTCTTAATGGAGATATAAAATATTCCCTTGAGATAAGTTTAATGGGTTTGGTTATCCAGAGTATTGGGCCCAACCACTTTAGTAAGGAATTACTAAAGTATACATTTATGAAATTGGATTTCATAAATATATGATGAATAACATAAAAGATTAAACCGGGTACTCAAGGATTAAGATGTAGTAATCTTCAAAGTGGCAGTCTACATTCATGACTTTGTATTACTACGAATATTTTAATGAAGGGGTTGTATGTATAATAAAGTTTTGGGATATAATTTATTAATAAGGCCTAGAGTGCAATTATATTCATATAGTGGTATTGAATATAATTAATGGTAACTTTGGACTTGTCAAGAGTTGACAGAAAAGCTTAAGGCCCATTGGAGCTAGTGTTTTATTGGTCCTTTTTGGTCCCATTCCAAGCCACACACTAAAGCCCAATTGGAAAGGCCCAATAGGCCAGCCCAATTAGATAATCAGTTAAATATAAAGGGAGAAACATACAAAATTTTTAATTAGAAAAAAAGAGATACATCATTGTGAAATGGTGTGTATGTGTGAGTGAAGCCACTCGATTATTCTCCATTGGAAACTGATTGAGAGACCACACTTCTTGGGCGTAAAGTGGAATTGGAGTGAAGATTAAAAGTGTTCCCATGTACTTATAATCTTTTGTTTTGAATTTCACCACACCAAGGTACATTATCTTGTTCATAAATTATGAAATTTACATAGTGCATTTTATCATTCATGAATGAAATAAATCCATGTTTGTTGCTTCCGCTGTGTATTTTGTATGAGATACAAAACCAGATTTTCCAACACTCTTAATCCGGAAAGAATAATGGACCTGATCATGAAGTGTAGGTTGCTTTGATATATCAGGAGTGAGATCTAAAGTAACGGTCAAAACCTCAATATGTTGGGCAACCACTTTTAGTGTTGATGGAACATATATTCTCAAGATGGAATTCATAGTCTCTTAACGGTGATACAAAATATTCCCTTGAGATAAGTTTAATGGGTTTGTTATTCAGAATGTTAGGCTTAACTACTTTAGTAAATAGTTACTAAAATATATATTCTTGAAATTGGATTTCATAAATATATGATGAATAACTTAAAGGATTAAACCGGGTACTCAAGGATTAAGATGTAGTAATTTACAAAGTGGCTGTCTACATTAATGACTTTTTATTACTACGAATATTTTATGAAGATGTTGCATGTACAATAAAGTCTTGAGATATAATTTATTAATAAGGCCTAGAGTGCAATTATATTTATATAGTGATATTAAATATAATTAATAGTAACTTTGGACTTGTCAAGAGTTGACAGAAAAGCCCAAGGCCCATTGGAGCTAGTGTCTTATTTGTTCCCTTTTGGTCCCACTCCAAGCCACACACTAAAGCCAATTGGAAAGGTCCAAAGGGTTAGCCCAATTAGATAATCAGTTATGTGGAGAGAAACATACAAAAATTTTGTAGAAACATGAAATGGTATGTATGTGAGTGTTAGACACTCTTTCATTCTCTCTTGAACATATACATATAACTGATTGAGAGACTACACATCTTGGGCATCAAGTGGAATTGGAGTGAAGATTAAAAGTGTTCTCAAGAACTTTTGATCTTTGGTTTTGAATTTCACCGCACCAAGGTATACTATCTTATTCTTAATTCTGAAACTTACATAGTGCATGTTATCAATTGCGAATGAAGTAGATCTGTTAATTTTTCGCTGCGTACATTCATATTTCCATCAGATATCCCCTAAGACGTACAAATTTAGTACTGTCCGGAGGTGGACATAGAAAATGATAGGTTGTCGAGGGTGATTTTCATCCCATTAATGGCAGTTCTTGAGGGTGGGGTTAGGTTCTCCTTAGATCCCTTTCTACTAAAGACCCTTTGTTTTTATGGGCTTTGCCCCAACCAGTGTCTGCCTAACTTTTGCACAGTAGTAAGCTGCGTCAACCGACTTAACAAGCTGTATAACCTAAACCTTACCCACCACGACATTAATTTTTTGTATAGTTGTGGTAGCCTCACCAATGGCTATTACCTCAATGTTTGGGATCCCTGAATAGGGCTAATATCCTGCCTCTCATATTCCAACAGGAATTCTCAAGGGGAATTTATAAAGGTGAGTGAGAACTGGCTTGCTGGTGAGCTCACATGTCCGACATCACCTCGGAGAGTAGGTCGGTACCCCTCGAGAACTTGTCTTGCACAATTTAGCTTACTTAATTCTCTCCCCTTCCATTTGTTCTTCGTCGACGCGAGCCCTCGTTCGATCACTTGCTGTGGTGACAACTCCCACGCGCGCGGAGCCCCGTTGGTGGGCTCCTCTCGATATGATGGTGTGCGTTGTGTGCTTCATGCGGAGCTTCGGGTGCTCTCTCTCTCTCGGTGGAGGAAGGTAGGTCTACCTTTGGCGTTTATGGCAGGAATCTGGGCCAAATTTTAAGGGAATTACCAAAGGTAAGTGAAGTTGCCACCAATCATTGGGTTTTTCTAAGGTGTGATTGGTAACCTGTTTCTAGTTGATTTTATTACCGATCCTAGGTTAAGAAAAATGGCATTTTTCCTAATTTAATGTGGATGGCAAAAAATCTTGATTCTTAGGTTCGGAAGTTTGGTTACATGTGGGGAAGGTGTTAGGCTCCCCACAACGCTTGTCCAAGGACAGTCCTTTGTTTTGATAAAACCTTAATATTCAGAAATTGGCAGTAAAACCATGATTTCGGCATTGGCTTTCAGGGTTTTGCATACATGGGGGCTTTGAGGTTTGGCTTTTGAATGGGTGTGGTCCCAATCTATGTTTTCCTAAGGCGTTCGAGCAAAGTGCTAGATTTCTTCAGCGAAAATTAGGCATCGCTTTGCCTTAGGTGACATGGACTGTGATGATCACACTGGAAGGGGCGGGTAGGTATATATACATACATCATGCACAATGTAAGCACACAGAGCAGTAAAGTAAATGCCTACATCCTTAGAGCATGGCCCAAAATATAAGTGCAGGAAAATAAACAGGGGTCGCCATACTCTAGAGATGATGACGAATGGTACATGGCATGATATACCTAATACAACCCATCTAAGAGAGAAAGGAAGGAAGGGGTTTAAAAAATTACATAGCCAAAGGGAAAGGCTAAACTCCTAAACCTATTGAACACAGCCTCTTGGCTTATCTACATGCTTGCGTCTGCACCCTTTTTGCCTGCGCCTGGGAGACCGTGCCCTAGCTCTATGCGTCCTTGCTCCATGTGTGTGCATGCAAACGCAAAGACAAGAAACCAGCAGACAAGCAACGGAAGGAAAAAGTGCAAAGAGCATATGAAAAGGCATAAAGCGGATATGGCAAGCAAACAAGCAAAAAGGCAACAGGCAAGAAAGCAAACAAAAGGTGGTGTCCGCGAGGGACAAATGTAGGTTTGGATCGAATGTCCATGACTTCATTGTGTTGAAGCTTGGACGACACGCTAGCAAGCAAGACTCATGTATGGATATGTAAGCAAGCGTGTAAAGATGCATGTAAAGCCAACGGGTGGCACAAACAAGCATGGCAAGTATATCATCGCACAGAGCGGAAAAGGGGAAAGGTATGCATGAAGCAACCGGCATCATGGCGATGTGTCCCAAGTGGTTGCATCCAAACAAGGCCTCATAGGCATTGGATGTAACCACACAACCACATGCTCGCTAAGGGTGTCAAGCGTGGCAAAGCCTAGAACAAGAGAGGCTAACACAAGCATAAAGCATAGAAGCAAGCAAACATAGATATGCAAATAGGATGATCCAAACCCTTTTATATGGGCCTTAGTGTATGGACGATGACAAAGACCACAGGGTCTAGATCGGGTCCTAACCACTGGGCCAAAATACAAGAAAGAAAGATAAAGTGACAAAAGGGCTATAATAGCACATGGCATGACAAACATAGCCTAGGTCTAGGCACACAAACATGGCATGCACAAGCACATGGAATATAGAAAAAAGCATGTAGAGAACATAGATCCAAACACATAGGCATGTGAAAACATAGATCTAGACATATAGGCATAGGATTATACATGTAAACATGTAGAAGTTTAGCACATAGACATGGTAGAACATGAATTCAAGTATATAAGCATGTGAAGACTCGGATATAGGCATAGAAGCATAGAACGTGCATACAAACATGTAGATCTAAGCAAGACATAACCATAGACATGATATCAAGCATGTGAGCATGTAACCCTAACATCAACATAGAGCAAAAAGAGGAACAAAACATAGAAAAACATGGCATAAAACCCTAAGCATGTAGATCTAAACATATGAACATGTGGGGACATAGATCTAAGCACGGAACTTGGCATAAGACATAACAACAAAGAGATTTAAGCTAGAAACACATATAAAGCAAGAAACATGCTAAAGAAAGCAATAAATCATGTTATTCAAGAAAAAATAGCAAGATAAATGCTAGGAAAGGATTTAGAAGGTTAGGGGTGTGGATGATAGCTAAAAAAGCTACATCCACAATCCTAAACCCCAAATCCAAAATGTAGAACCAAGGAAAGGAAGATTGGGTATAAGAACAATATCTTGTGTTGTTGGTGAAGAGGGAAGAATCAAGAGGCTTTGATGTGTTTTTTGGGTGTTTGGGAGAGAGAAAAACGTGTAGAAAAACCAGGCAGAGAGCAAAAAATCATAAAAATGTCTTCTTTCTCTGTCTGAAGGGTGCTTGGGGCTATTTATAGCTTGTTAGGATTAGTGCCTTAAATCATATTATATGATGCTATGTATGACATTATGTATGATATAATGTTGTAATTAATAAAGTTGTTTTATTATTATCTAAAATAATAGTAACATGAATATTTGAACATTATCATATAGTACATGAGATGCATAGTATATGATTTAGTCACAGAAGATATAAGTCACAAGTTCTTTGTAAGCTAATAATTTTAGTTCGTAGTCAGTGATGAAATTGGGCATTTCATCTGCGAAAACTATAACATATCAACTACGATGATTTGTCTTGATCATGGAAGTGGAGACTTCTAGTTGATATGTTTTAAGAGTTAAGACATATTGAACTGGACCACCATGAGATTTATTATTCTCCTAACGACTGTCAAATGAATAATAAATCTCACGAATTCTATTTACATGAACTCTTAATCCTGAGAGAATAATGGATCTGATCATGAAGTGTAGGTTGCTTTGATATATCAGGAGTGAGATCTAAAATCACGATAAAAACCTTAGTATGTTGGGCAGTAACATTTAGTGTTGATGGAACATATATTCTCGAGATAGAATTCATAATCTCTTAACGGAGATATAAAATATTCCTTCGAGATAAGTTTAATGGGTTTAGTTATTCATAGTGTTAGGCCTAACCACTTTAGTAAGAAGTTGCTAAAGTATATATTTATGAAATTGGATTTCATAAATATATTATGAATAACTTAAAAGATTAAATCGGGTACTCAAGGATTAAGATGTAGTAATCTTCAAAGTGGCAATCTACATTCATGAGTTTGTATTACTACGAATATTTTATGAAGGGGTTGAATGTATAATAAAGTTTTGGGATATAATTAATTAATAAGGCCTAGAGTGCAATTATATTTATATAGTGGTATTAAATATAATTAATGGTAATTTTGGGCTTGTCAAGAGTTGACAGAAAAGCCCAAAACCTGTTGAAGCTAGTGTCATATTTGTACCCTTTTGGTCCCACTCCAAGCCACATGCTAAAGCCCAATTGGAATGACCCAAAAGGCTAACCCAATTAGATAATCAGTTATAAGGAGAGAAACATACAGAATTTTGTAATAGAATGAAATGGTGTGTATGTGAGTGTAAGCCACTCTTTTATTCTCCCTTGAACACACACATATAAACTGATTGAGAGACCATACTTCTTGGGCACAAGTGGAATTGGAGTGAAGATTAAAAGTGTTCCCAAGTACTTCTAATCTTTGGTTTGAATTTCACCGCATCAAGGTACACTTTCTTGTTCTTATATTCTGAAATTTACATAGTACATGTTATCAATTGCGAACGAAGTAGATCTGTTATTTTTCCGCTGCATATGTTTTTGTATGCAATACAAACATGTATTTTTCCAACAATTGGTATCAGAGCGGTCTTCAATTTCGAATCTATATAACATGTTTTGTGAGTTTTGGAATTAGAGATAGTAATTTCATGATGTTAGAAGATTATACATTCATTTTTCAGTATGATTGTTGAAATTACTATTTTATAAAAACTGATATTGATGTTATGATGTTATTTAAGTTTGATATTAAGTATGTCAAATTGAACTTTAAGGCTATAGCATCAATGTTATTCAGTTTCGATCTCAAACTCAATCTATTATGTTCATATGATGGTAGTTTGTTCATGAAAAACCATTGAAAACTGTTTGGTGAAAATTCTGGAAAATTCAGTTTCACGAGTTTTGACCGATCGAGAATCAATCGAGTCAAGCAGATTGTTTGTGCTGAATTTATTCAAATTTCAATTGATCGAGAATTCCTTTCGATCAATCGAATTTGCCTTTTCGATCGATTGAATAGGAATCGAGAATAGATCGAGTCATCCAGATTGTTTATTAAAATTTTCTTCATGATTTCGATCGATCGAGAGATATGTTCGATCGATCAAAAGTTGAGAATTTTGAATTTTCACTACGTGTTTTCACATTTAAAAGTGCAAGGCTATGTGTAATGAGATTACACATGTTTTCTAAATAAAAACCTTTCTTTTTAAATATCTAAATAAAAACCTTTCTTAAAGTGTTTATCTGTTTTGGCAATATTGTTGATGGTCTTTATATTTTAACTCCTGATAAGCATGAATTATACAATTCTGAATTAGATAATAACTCTCATGTAAAATCATTAAAGAGAAATTTTCCTTCTACTAATGATGCATATCTTTGGCACTTGCGTTTGGGTCATATTAATTCAAACAGAATTCAGAGACTGATCAAAGATGGTCTCTTAGAGCCATTGAACTTTGATGGATTTCTAGTTTGTGAATCTTGTTTGGAGGGCAAAATGACCAAACGACCTTTTAATGCAAAAGGTAGAAGAGCCCAAGAGTTGCTTGAATTAGTTCATACGGATGTATGTGGTCCTATGTCAACCCAAGCAAGAGGAGGTTATGAGTACTTCATCACTTTTACCGATGATTATTCAAGATATGGTTATGTGTACCTAATGAGACGGAAGTCCGAAGCCTTTGAAAAGTTCAAAGAGTTTAGGGCTAAAGTTAAGAATCAATTGGGTAAACACATAAAGGTCATTCGATCTAATCGAGGTGGCGAATACCTTCTTGGGGATTTCAAGGATTACTTAACTCAAAATGAGATTGTATCCCAATTGACTACTCATGGAACTCCCCAACAAAATGGTGTAGTAGAGAGAAGGAATAGGATTATTTTAGAAATGGTTAGGTCCATGATAAGTTATTCAACTTTACCAATTTCATTTTGGGGATATGCACTAAAAACTGCAATGCATACTTTAAATTTAGTTCCATCAAAATCAATTCCCAACACACCTAAGGAATTGTGGAGTGGGCGCAAGCCTAGTATGAAATATCTTCACATTTGGGGATGTCCAGCATGTGTTGAAAGGGAAGTCTAATAAGTTGGAAGCAAAAACAGAAGTATGCATGTTTTTAGGGTATTCAAAGGAAAGTAAGGGTTATTTATTCTATAATCATAAAGATAACAAAGTTTTTGGTAGTACCAATGCCAAATTTTTGGAAGATAATTATGTGAATAATTCTAATCCTAGAAGTAAAGTTGTCTTGGCTGAATTAGATGAACCTGTAATTGAACAACCAATGGATGAAACTAGGGATGATGTGGCTGTATTAGATACACCACAAAATTCTACTCATGAGATGACTAGTATACAAGTGCCTCGTCGTAGTGGGAGGATTATAAGGCCACCTATAAGATTTATAGGTCTGGGAGAAACTTATGAAGCTATCTTAGAAGAGGCTAAAACTGATCCTTACACTTATGAGGTGGCAATGAATGATATAGATGCACATCATTGGGTCAAAGCTATGAAATCTGAATTGAATTCAATGTATTCCAATCAAGTTTGGATCTTGTAAAGGCGCCTAACGGCATTAAACTTGTTGGTTGTAAATGGGTTTACAAGAGGAAGAGAGGGATAAATGGAAAGGTTGAAACTTTTAAAGTAAGGCCAGTGGCGAAAGGGTATACACAAAAAGAAGGTATTGATTATAAAGAAACATTTTCACTAGTAGTAATGCTTAAATTTATTAGAATTCTCTTATCCATTGCTGCTCATTATGATTATAAGATTTGGCAAATGGATGTCAAGACTACATTTCTTAATGGCAATCTTGAAGAAGAAATCTATATGATGCAACCGGAAGGTTTCATATCAAATAACTAAGAGCATATGGTATGCAAGTTGAAAATGTCCATTTACGGACTTAAACAAGCATCTAGGTCATGGAACATTAGATTTGTTCAAGCAATCAAGTCATTTGGTTTTGAACAAAATCTTGATGAACCATGTGTGTACAAAAGACATCAAGATAAAGTAGTAATGTTCCTAGTGCTTTATGTTGATGATATTCTACTCATTGGAAATGATGTAGGGGTTATGTCATTAGTAAAGGTTTAGTTGTCAAGCCAATTTGATATGAAGGACTTTGGCGAAGCTAACTTCATTCTAGGGATCAAGCTTTGGCGAGATCGTAAGAATAAGATGTTAGGTTTGTCACAAGCTGAGTATATAGATAAGGTTCTAGAATGGTTTAGCATGCAAAACTTCAAGAAAGGATTGCTTCCTTTCAGACATAGAGTTCCTCTGTCTGATGACCAAAGGCCTAAGACTCTTGAGGAAGAAAATATTATGAGACAAGTTCCTTATGCTTTTACAATGGGAAGTCTCATGTATGCCATGCTTTGTATTATACCAGATATTTGTTATTCAGTTGGCATGATCAGCCGATATCAATCAAATCCAGGACCAAAACATTGGCAAGCTGTAAAGCATATCCTCAAGTATCTACAGAGAAAGAGAAATTATATGCTTGTTTACCAGTGTGAGGATTTGATACCTATTGGCTATACAGATTCATATTTTCAATTAGATATTGATTTCAGAAAGTCCACTTCAGGTTATGTATTCACCTTGGGAGGTGGAGCCATAAGTTGGAGGAGTGTTAAGCAATCTTGTATTGCTGACTCCACTATGGAAGCTGAATATGTTGCTTTTGTGAAGTAGCAAAGGAAGCTGTTTGGCTCAAGAAATTCCATTCTGGTCTTGGTGTTGTGGGAATGGGGCAAGTTCCTATCACATTGTTTTGTGACAATAGTGGAGCGGATGCACAATCCAAAGATCCAAGGAATCACAAGAAAGGAAAGCACATTGAGAGAAAGTATCACATCATTCGAGACATTGTTGCTCGAGGAGGAGGAGTAGTAGCAAAGATAGACATTGCAAATAATCTAGCAGATCCCTTTACCAAAGCCTTGCCCCAAAGGACTTTTGAGTCACATTTGGACGGAATGGGAGTTAGATTAGTGCACTTAAATCCTATTGTATGATACTATGTATGACATTACGTATGATTTAATGTTGTAATTAATAAATTTGTTTTATTATTATCTAAAATAATGGTAACATGAATATTTGGACATTATCATATAGTCCATGAGATGTATAGTATGTGATTTATGTGTTTTAGTCACAAAAGATATAAGTCACAAGTTCTTTGTAAACTCATAATTTTAGTTCATAGTCGGTGATGAAATTGGGCATTTCATCTGCGAAGACTATAACATATCAACTATGATGATTTGTCTTGATCATGGAAGTGGAGACTTCTAGTTGATATGTTGATATGTTTTAAGAGTTAAGACATATTGAACTGGACCGTTGTGAGATTTATTATTCTCCTAATGATTGTCAAATTAATAATAAATCTCACGACTTCTATTTACATGAACTCTTAATCCTGCGAGAATAATGAACCTGATCATGAAGTGTAGGTTACTTTGATATATCAGGAGTGAGATCTAAAGTAACAGTCAAAACCTCAGTATGCTGGGCAGCCACATTTAGTGTTGATGGAACATATATTCTCAAGATGGAATTCATAGTCTCTTAACGGAGATATAAAATATTCCCTTAAGATAAGTTTAGTGAGTTTAGTTATTCAGAGAGTTAGGCCTAACCACTTTAGTAAGAAATTACTAAAGTATATATTTTAGTTCGTAGTCGGTAATGAAATTGGGCATTTCATCTGCGAAGACTATAACATATCAACTACGATGATTTGTCTTGATCATGGAAGTGGAGACTTCTAGTTGATATGTTTTAAGAGTTAAGACATATTGAACTGGACCGCCGTGAGATTTATTATTCTTCTAACGAGATGGAATTCATAATCTCTTAACGGAGATATAAACTATTCCCTTGAGATAAGTTTAATGGGTTTGGTTATTCAGAGTGTTAGGCCTAAACACTTTAGTAAGAAGTTACTAAAGTATATATTTATGAAATTGGATTTCATAAATATATGATGAATAGCTTAAAGGATTAAACCGTGTACTCAAGGATTAAGATGTAGTAATCTTCAAAGTGACAGTCTACATTCATGACTTTGTATTACTACGAATATTTTATAAAGGGGTTGAATGTATAATAAAGTCTTGTGATATAATTTATTAATAAGGCATAGAGTGCAATTATATTTATATAGTGGTGTTAAATATAATTAATGGCAATTTTGGGCTTGTCAAGAGTTGACAGAAAAGCCTAAAATCTATTGGAGCTAGTGTCTTATTTGTTCCCTTTTGATCTCACTCCAAGCCACATACTAAAGCCTAATTGGAATGGCTCAAAAGGCCAGCCTAATTAGATAATCAGTTATAAGGTGAGAAACATACAAAATTTTGTAATAGAATGAAATGATGTGTATGTGAGTGTAAGCCACTCTTTTATTCTCCCTTGAACACACACATATAAACTGATTGAGAGACCACAATTCTTGGGCACAAGTGGAATTGGAGTGAAGATTAAAAGTGTTCCCAAGTACTTATAATCTTTGGTTTTGAATTTCACCGCACCAAGGTCACTCTCTTGTTCTTATATTCTAAAATTTACATAGTACATGTTATCAATTGCGAATGAAGTAGGTCCGTTATTTTTCCGCTGCGTATGTTTTTGTATGCGATACAAATATGTATTTTTCCAACATAGCCTTGGCACGCGTTTCAAGGCAGTGCCGCTGCCCATAAAAGGCCTGAGATGGGGCTGATCTTGACATCCCTTGAAAGATCTTGACTTCCTGTTTCTGAAAAGGTATGGCTCTCGGAAGTTAGCTGTGCATCGATCGGTGCGTCATCTCGATTTTCGTGATATCTCGGCCGTTCTAACTCCGATTTCGACCCATGAATAGTCGTTGGAATGAGAATCTAATAATCTTTACAATGGCATTAGTTTCAACCCGTTTTGACATCTAGATCAAAATTAGGGTTTTTGGGCCCACCCGAGATCGACTTCGGGTCAAACTTGGTCAAAGTTGTTAAAAATCTCTGACAAGCTCGGGTTTGATGTAAAACTATGAAAAATGTTGTTTTGTGAGGGTTTTGACCTCGTTTGACCTTCGGTCAAACCTAGGGTTGACTAGGGGCATTTTGGACATTTTATCTGAAAAAGGCACTTTGAGTGCTCCGATGCTCAAGCGGGTTGCCACGTCGTTCTGGATGTTCTCGTGGCCCCATGGAGAAAAAAAATGATATTTTTAGATTTTTCGGGGTTTGGCACACAAATCGAGGACAGATCAAATACAATATCAACATTCTCTCTCAGTTGTCATTGTAGATCCTCGATGCATTAAGTCGAACCCTAGTCTTGTCGAAGCTCGAGATCTAAACTTTGACATTCGCTCGAAGATATTCATGCGCTTTGACGGACAACTCACTCTGGGTGTAGACACCTCATTTTGTACCCAGTTAATAAACTTTAGTCCCCGGTCCCAATGATGAACTTGACATGTCTACAAAAGGTAATTGAAGTTATTTTAATAGTTTGGAAGTAATCACAACTCAAAAGTGCTCAAATCGCTCTGAAAATGATGTTGAAAAATGACATTTGCTCACTATTTTGACCATAACTTTTGATCCACAAAATTTTTTTGAGTGAAGTTTGTTTCATTGGAATTTAGACATCCTGGGCTTCAATTTAAATACAAATTGTGCCTGATTTGGACTTATATTGAGTGTGTTATGACCATTTGAAGTTGAGCCAACTGAGTAGTCCGATTTTCTGGGTTTTAAAACTTCATTCTAAGGGCCCAAAACATCATGCTTTGATGTGGGCCAGCCCATAGACCTTTGGGTACATCCAAAGACCATTATAAAACCCCAAAAACCCTAATTTTAACTTATAAATACTCATCTTATGTCTCCAATCAAAACCCTTGCTAGAGAGAGTGATTTTTGGTCTCCATTTTCTCTAAAACCCTAATTCTCTTTTCTAAAACTCTAGGGCGGCACCTTTGCACTTTTTTTACAAATTAAAAACCTCTCTTTAGTTAGTTCTAAGGCAGAAACTATTTTCTGAAATTGTTTTCTAAAACCTTTTCAATTATAAGTTTGTTTTGGAGTTGTGATTATCCTAAAAACTATTGGGTTCTTCAATTATTCTTGTTATTTCAATTGAATATTGTTGTTGTAGACACTCAATTTTTTACCGATAATTTAATCTTAGAGGATGACTGAAATGATCGTCCTAAGAACCCAAAAATCATAATTAAATTTCATGCATTAAATCATTCATCACATATCATAAAAATGATCTTGAAATTCTAACGATCGTGACAATATGCCCAGTTCTCAAATCGGACCGTTAGATTGAAAGATATCACAAGATCAAGTTTTCATGGTCTACATACATTTATTGGGTGAAACTGATCACGTGTGATTAATTGAAATTAATTTTGATTGGTCGCTAATTAAAATTAATTAAAAAAATTTATGTGATTGGTTGGTGATTTTGATTAAAAATAAGTTTGGTAGCATAGGAATAAAAATGAATAATCTAATAATGTTGAAATTGGATTTATGATTAAGTTTTTAAGATAATTATCTTTGAGATAATTATTTTTAAATATTTAATTAGCAAGTTTAAATGGATTTGATTAAGAATACAAATTCAAAATACGTCCAAATATGATTCCTGGCCCAGAAAAATGCCCAAAAAAGAGCTCGAAAAGTACAAGAAGAAGAAACTGGGTTGAGCACTGAGGAGTGCCAATTGGCACAGGTTGTAAATCGAGCCCAGATCTAATTAGTTCAGGTCTAGACCCATCAGATTTGATTTTTTAGGGATAAAACTTGACCTAATTCATATATGCTGATTTTCTAAGCAACCTTAGCTTATTTTTTAAGTAGGCACACCTCTATAAATAGAGGAGAAAATCTAAAATTCAGCACCCCTTTGCCCCTTTAACGTTAAAGAAAATCTGGAAGTTTGACTTTAAGATTTTCTTTCTTGTTAAGTGATAATTCTTTAGAACTTAAAGAGAATCATTCTCTCTAACTTTGAAGTAATTCCTCCCTGCAGAATTTGTTTGTGTAATTGATGCAGGTATTACTTTGACTCCATTATTAATAGGTATGTTTGAGTGTTCTTTCCTTTTATTAGCATGTGTATCTAGCTATACTTTCCATGTTAATATGTGAACAGTAATTTCTGATGTGATTTTTCTTTTGAATCTTTGTTTCATTTTAAAAAAATGCCATGATTGTTTAAATCACATGTTTAGTCATATAGATTTAGGATGTTCATGATATAATCTTGGATTTATGGTTCTCTGTTAATTAAAAATCAGATATGAAATTCTTTCTTTAAAAATCATTCTTTTTCATGATTAAAAATCAGATATAAAATTCTTTCTTTAAAAATCATTCTATTTCATAATAAAAAATCAGATTTGAAATTCTTTCTATAAAAATCATTCTTTTTCATAATAAAAAAATCTAATCCAAAATTCTTTCTTTAAAACTCATTCTTTTTCATAATTAAAAATTAGATCTGAAATTCTTTCTTTAAAAATCATTCTTTTTCATTATTAAAAACCAGATATGAAATTCTTTCTTTAAAAATCATTCTTTTTCATAATAAAAAATCAGATTTGAAATTATTTCTTTAAAACTCATCCATTCTTATAAATAAAAATTAGATCTCAAATTTTCATTAAAAATTCATCTTTTTCTTAGCTAAAATTTTATTTGAGTTTTTCTCACCAAAATATTTTTGATTACAAAATCCACTTTGTCATAAAAAATATTTTTTTTTATTATCAAAGTTGGTATCAGATTTATTTTTTAACATTGTTTTCCATATTAAATATCAAATTTGATTTCTTTACACAGAAGAGTATACAGGTCTGAAGTCTTTAAATAACATTTGGCTATAGATCTAAAAAGCTTGCATAACATGTTGCATTTCATAATCTGTTGTATATCATTGTTTAAGGGTACTTAAATGATCATTTAAAGTCTAAAAGACCGGACTTTGTCTAGGCAGAATTGCTGCCTAACATCTTCCCATTCTGTAACCTAGCCTCTAAACCATAGGTTTTGGTTTGTAGAATAGTGTCTTATCTTTATTTTATTTTGGAAGATTTTATCTAGGACTAAAGTTTTGTATATTTTTTTAGGACCAAGGCCTTGTAATGTTCTTCTACCAAGTTGTATAAATATATCCAATTAATGAAATTTGAGGTATTTCAGATATGTAAATTGTATATTGTAGTTTTTTCTTATTTTTTTGTAATAAAAAATAAGTGGCGACTCCATAAAACCCCAAAAGAGAGGCGCTGATGCCTTTCTCTTTTGATTGAGAGCACCCCAAAAGTTCCGGTCTCTCACAGTGACAACTATGCTGAAGATGTCGAGGGCTAAGCTTCACATTAGACTTTAAATGATCAATTAAGTACCCTTGTGTCTGTATGATATTCTTTGCTTGTATAATATTGTTTATGTTGTATGATATTGTATAAAATGTTGTATGAGATGCCATGTTGCATGTTTATAGCTTTTCCGTTTAATTGTCATTGATGCATGCCATGAAACAACAATTATGCATGAACTCATCTCAAAATCTGGTGATAGTAACCATGGATCACTGGTCTTTCTTAGATTCAGGTACCCAGTGGTGAACCCACGAACTCATAGCCCAAAGTCACTTGATCATTTCTTGATGATTGGAAAGGATAAACCATGCCATTTGGATCAACAAATCATTCATTACATTACAAGTTGGGAGGTGTAATGTCCTAGCTATGGGAAACAATAAAACAATAAATCCACCCTACAATATAATGACTTAGAACCTATCCTTAGGCCGGTCCAAGTAAATGATGCATTGCATCCTATGTGTGTTTGTTTTGTTTGATTGAATGATTGAAGTAGATGTGGACATAGCCTTGATTGAGCCAACCTACCTTTTCTTAGGGGAGAATCTGGTCAAGATTAGTGGAAAGAATTGAAAGATAACTGAAGAGCGACAGCCAAGCAAGTTCTAGTTCAAGGCGTATTATAGTACTGAAACTGCTGCGTATAGAAGGCACTCCATAGCTCCAACACCGCAACCCAGTGTTTGATTCACAAGACAGTCCAAACGACAAAGGATCTGAAGACCTTGTCGCTATGGCAGAAGGAGATGAGCATCAGAATGCTGAAGAACAGATGAGTACCCAAGAGTTACTAAATACAATGGTAGCTAGCCAAATCCAACTGAGGAAGGATATGAATCTCATGGTGCAACAATTCTAGAATATGAAGAATGGCCAAGAAGGAGACAAGACTGATCAGACTTCCTCCATCACAGAACATGAAAAGAGGATCAATGAGAAGATGAGCAAGATGGAAGAAATGATCAATAGGTCAAGGAGGCTGGATGATCTTATGGATTATTAATCACTTTTACTCTTCCCAGATGTAAGGCTACCTCCTAAATTCAAGATGCCAGTCTTGGACAAATTTGATGGCACTGGCTGCCCCAAGTCCCACCTAAAGATGTACATGAGGGCCATGCAGCCTTTAGGAGCAACTGAAGAGATGTTAGCCTAGATGTTCTAGAATACTTTAACCGATGCCGCCCTTAGATGGTTGTTAAATATGGAAGATACAAGAGTTTGGAATTGGGAAGATATATGTAGGGAATTCCACAATCAATACAAGTACAACATAGAGGTAGATGTGATGAGAAAATACTTGGAGACTACCAAGCAAGAACCTAAGGAGTCATTCTCAACCTTCATAACTAAATGGAGGTCTAAAGCTGCCCAGATGATGAATAGGCCTAATTAAGAGGAACAATTGACAATGGTTGTAAAGAATTTGTTGCCTGTATATCATAAGTACTTATTTACTCAATATTTTCCAAATTTTAAGGCCCTAATAGCGGTTGGTACTCAAATTGAAGATGCTATAAATAATGGGACTATAAAAAGTGAAGAAGCACCAAAATTTAAAAGGAATTTTAGGCCTTCCAACTCTAAAGCTACAGAAATATCCATCATATATAAAACTGATCCATACCAACTCATTGCCCTAGTACAAGAATCACAAGGACCGCCTCCAAGACTTAGGAGAGAATTCCATGAACTTTATATGCCATTAAGTTAGGTGTTTGAAAATTTAAAAGCAAAAGGGTTATTAAAATCCTTGGACCTGAGACCAGTCCCAAGCCCCCTCCCCGTTAAATTTGATGTGAATAAGAGGTGTACCTACCATCAAGGCCTAGGACATGACACTGATAGGTGTTATAACCTCCGCCATGCAATTCAGGATTTAATAGATAATAAAGTGATTGCACCGCCTACAAGGCCCAATATCACCAACAATCCTTTAATTAATCATAATTTTGGGAGGGGACCAAGGATCAATTGCTTGTTTCGTGAGGAAGAAGAAGAAAAAAACCCATCTAATTTGATCTATGACATTTTGAAATGCTTTATGATAACTTTGGAAGAATTAATGGGTATCTCATCTACAACAGGATATGACATATGGAATGAAGATAATTCAGGAATCCTAAATCACCCAACACCCACATATGGGGGGAGACACTTCAAACCCTACTCAGATGACCCAACACCCACATATAGGGGGAGACACTTCAAGCTCCACTCTGATGAGCCGACACCCATATATAAGGGGATGTTGGGTTAAGATAGCTTGACCCCGGTTAATTAATTCAGTTACCCAAGTTGATTAATTAGGTCAAATTACATGCAAATCGTGGAGGCACTAACAAATTCACCAAATAAACAAAATGCAATGGAAAATAAATTGACACGGTGATTTGTTGACCTTGGTGAAAACCTTTTGCAAGGCAAAAACCCCATCGAGTGAATTTAAGGTCACTACTCCCAAGAATCTACTAATCAATAATCAAGCGGTTACAAGTATAAAGAATCTTACCACTACCCTGGCCTATCCCAAAATACCAACTTACAATTGAACCTTCGCTCTAATACACAATTGGACTTGATCTTCTAGTAGCCTTCTTTCCTTTTGATGCACAAATCTCCAATCTGTGACTAACTCCTTTGCACAAATCCTAGTGTGTGACTAACTCTAGCAACTTGAATGATTGTTATTGGCTGCAAAGTTCTTTACTTCATAAACGATGAAGATCAGGAAGCACTCAATTACAAAACCCTATGGCATAAGTAGGTTCTCACAGAGAAAATTAAACTCTTGGTCTCTATATCCATGTGTGACGGCTCTTAAAATAAGCATTATATATGTCTAGGGTTGTGAGAAAAGAAACCCTAAACAAATACATCAACATGGGCCGAAATTCAAATTTGGAAATTTTGAATTTGTAAAGCTCAATGGATTGAGTTTGTGTCGAGTTGCCCATTAAATCTCGATAGCAACTTTCTGTCGAGCTTCAGTAAAACAGCTTTTCTTCACTTGTTTATTCGATCAATCTTCATGTCTTTAATACTACCACTTGATATGTATCAAACCCAACTTAGACCTACCCAATTTACAAGTAAAGTGCGTTTTGTCAAAGGAATAGCCAATTACATAGAAAATATGACCCTAACAATCTCCCTCTTTGGCAATCTTTGACAAAACCACAAGCAAAATTATGAGGGAAGTATAAAACAACAATCTCCATAACTATAACACAAAGAACTACATAAGCCTAACTAATACAATGAGCTCTTGAAAAACTTTTCAAGAAAAAAGATCATGGCATGAAAGACTTGCAACCTATTTTAGCTGAAACACTTAAACAAGATCCGTCAAGGCATCAAGTGTGAAATATAGATAGGTTATATAAAAGAATAGACATATGTATAAAGAGAGAGAAGAAACAACATATGTGAGATAAAGGTGAAACAACATACATCATCATATATATAGAGAGAAGAAGTACATGTATGTAAAGGTCACAAGACCAATGTACATGTAATGAGAAAGATACATCAAAACCTCACTACATCTCTTAAAGCACTCTCCCCCTAACTAGTCTATCTCTACACTAGCTCTCCCCCTAATAAAATGACTACTCTTTTATAACCAAAAGTACTCCCCCTTTTTGTCACGAGTGACAAAGGGAGAGTCACTGAGAATCAGTCACCTCATCATCGCTAGGAGATCCAGAAGCATCATCACTCTCATCATCTCCACTATCAGAAGATTCCTCAGCATGCTCGGGAGAGGGAGAAGGAGCAAAACTGCCAAGACGAGAATGTCGGCGAGGGATGCAATTGATTATGGTGTTCATTTGACACATCTCATCAGAAAGATAGTCAAGATGACTACCAAAACTAGAACGTATGTGCTGAAGTTGATTCAGAATGGCAGCAAGAGATGCCTCTACTCCAAAAGAGAAAGATGGAGCAGAAGACGAAAAGGGTCGAGAGGCATAGACAGCATCCTCCGTAGCACAAAAAGCAGCATCCTTTTGCTGAGTTGGAGTAGGCTCCACATGAGTCCACTTAGCGGCTAGCTGTGCATCACTCCTCCGTGTAGATTCCTTACTAATTGCACCCATGGAGAAAAATAAAGGGGAAGAAGGACTGGGGACGTGCAAGTGTGTGAGAATGCGTGTGATAGCTGAAGGAAAGATTAGCTTATCACGTGTGGCAGTGTCTCGATAGATATCTATCATAGATACTATCATATGTGAAGAAAAATCTATAGAAAGATTCTCTAAGAGAGAAAGAAGAAAACGAGCACGAGGCTCAGTGATAATGGTATAGTGTAACCGTGGTGTGAGAACAAAGGTCATCACCATATTAAGGATCATTGAACCCTTAGCAAACTTGGTTGTGGAGAAGTTAAGAGTATCTCCCCACACCATGGCTTTCTCAAAGAATAGTGAGGCTAGCTCATCACAAGAGATAGTATGTAGATGAGGGTCACTAGGATAGTCTGGATGAGCTACCCTAGGGACACAGTACACTAGAAAGGAACTTTAGAGTAACTAAGATACATGTGCCTCTGAATATTGTGGTAAACTGAGGAACAAACGTATCGATGGCATGTATGTGTTAGGATTAGTGCCCTTAAATCCTATGATGCTATGTATAATATTAAGTATGACATTATGTATGACTTAACATTGTGTTTAATAAAATTGTTTTATTATTATCTGAAATAATGGTAACATGAATATTCAGACATTATCATATAGTCCATGAGATGCATAGTATGTGATTTATGTGATTTAGTCACAAAAGATATAAGTCACAAGTTCTTTGTAAACTCAGAATTGTAGTTCGTAGTCGGTGATGAAATTGGGCATTTCATCTATGAAGACTATAACATATCAATTACGATGATTTTTCTTGATCATGGAAGTAGAGACTTCTAGTTGATATGTTGATATGTTTTAAGAGTTAAGACATATTGAACTGGACCGCTGTGAGATTTATTATTCTCCTAACGACTATCAAATGAATAATAAATCTCACGACTTATATTTGCATGAACTCTTAATCCTGAGAGAATAATGGACCTGATCATGAGGTGTAGGTTGCTTTGATATATCAGGAGTGAGATCTAAAGTAACGGTCAAAATCTCAGTATGTTGGGCAGCCACATTTAGTGTTGATGGAACATATATTCTCAAGATGGAATTCATAGTCTCTTAGCGGAGATACAAAATATTCCCTTGAGATAAGTTTAATGGGTTTGTTACTCAGAGAGTTAGGCCTAACCACTTTAGTAAGACTAAAGTATATATTTATGAAATTGGATTTCATAAATATATGGTGAATAACTTAAAAGGATTAAACCGGGTACTCAAGGATTAAAATGTAGTAATTTACAAAGTGGCAGTCTACATTTATGACTTTGTATTACTACGAATATTTTATGAAGGGGTTGCATGCACAATAAAGTCTTGGGATATAATTTATAGATAAGACCTAAAGTGCAACTATATTTATATAGTGGTATTAAATATAGTTAATGGTAACTTTGGACTTGTCAAGAGTTGACAGAAAAGTCCAAGGCCCATTGGAGCTAGTGTCTTATTGGTCCCTTTTGGTCCCACTCCAAGCCACATACTAGAGCCCAATTGGAAAGGCCGAAAAGGCTAGCCCAATTAGATAATCAGTTATAAAGAGAAAAACATACATAATTTTGTAGAGAATACTTTACATGAAATGGTGTATGTGAGTGTTGGACACTCTAGAATTCTGTCTTGAACATTTCATATAATTGATTGAGAGACCACACATCCTGGGCGTTAGTGGAATTGGAGTAAAGATTAGAAGTATTCCCAAGTGCTTACAATCTTTGTTTTTGAAATTCACCACACCAAGGTACACTCTCTTGTTCTTGTATTCTGAAATTTACATAGTGCATGTTATCAATTGCGAATGAAGTAGATCCGTTAATTTTTCTGCTGCGCACTTTCATATTTCCATCAAATGGTATTAGAGCCAGGTTTTCAATTTTGAATTGTATAACATGTTTTGTGAATTCTGGAATTAGAAGTTATAGTTTTATGTTGTCAGAAGATTACACATTTAATTTTCTGCATGGTTGTTGAAACTATGATATGATAAAAATTGATATTGATGTTATGATGTTGTTTAAATTTGAATTTAAGTATGTTAAATTGATCTTTAAGGCTATAGCATCAATGAATTTCAGTTTTGATATCATTCTCTGACTATCATGTTCGTATGTAAGTTGTTTGTTCAAGAAAAACCGTAGAAAACTGCCTTGGAAAAATTCTGAAAATTCAAGTTTCACGATTTTTGATCGATCGAAAATCACGTTCGATTGATCGAATGAAACAGTGATAAGACTTCAAATTTCTTAATTTTTTCGATCGATCGAGGGGCACATTCGATCAATCGAAAGAAAGAAAACCAGAAATTTTTCTAAGTGTTTTCACGTGTAAAAGGAGTAAGACTATGTGTAATTAGATTATGCATGTTTTATAATTAAAAACCTTTCCTTTAAAACATCTAGTGGGAGAGAGATACAAGGGTTGCATCTCACGGCCTCCATTATCGGTTCATAGTAGTGTGGGTAAGCACCTCGTCTTGGCGTATATGCCTCGCGATCCCAAAGGAGGGTGTTTATTTCATAGTGCTACAAGATTGAACTTACCCGATTAAAGTAGTGTGGACATGCACCTCGTCTTGGCGTATATGCCTAGCGATCCCAAAGGAGGGTGTTTTGTTCCATGGTACTACAAGTTTAAACACTATAAAGGAGATGAAATGTGGCTACACATGATTCTAGATAATGGTGTACACTAGACTAAGTATAATGTTAACCTCCCAAAGGAGCTATGTCATTATTACTTAGAGGCCAAAGGTAATACGGCATATTATTAGTGTTTGATAAGAGTTATCATGATAGCACTAATAATGAGAATAGTTCTCAATCAATTAATGTGTTTATAATAAACTTGATACCAAGGAATTATAGACATGGATTGGGTTGTCGTTGCATATATTATTTTATGGTTTCATTAAGGTTCCATACTATATGTTTATATGCTAAATTGATAATGTTCAGTTTACTTATTATATTCATGTTTATTATTTTTTCAGATTTGAACATGACATCATTTAGCCCACTTGTAACCATTCTTAATCAAAACAAACTGACTGGATCCAACTATGTTGACTGGAAAAGAAATTTGGACATAGTTCTCACTGCTGAAGAGCATAAATATGTGCTTACTAAACCATGTCCTAGCTTTCCTTCATTAGATGCTCCTCCTGAGGAAAAACAATGATATGATCGTTGGCAGAAATCTAACGAGATGGCCAAGTGCTACATCCTAGCATCTATCTCAAATGTTCTACAACATCAAATGCAGGATGTAGAACTAGCTTCGGGCATTATGCTAAGTCTGAAGGAGATGTTTGGTGAGCAAGACCGTTCTGCAAGGCAAGAGACCATGAGGCAAATTTATAATACCAAAATGGCTGAAGGTAGTTCAGTAAGGGAGCATTTTCTTGCAATGATCTCTAATCTGAATACATTGGAAGTTTTAGGTGCCGATATTGATGGAGAATCCCAAGTGGATATGATACTTCAGTCACTACCAGAATCATTCAAGGAATTCAAACTTAACTATAATATGAGCAAAAAGATTTATACATTGTCTGAATTAATGAATGAGTTGGTAGCGGCTGAAGGCATCCTTGGTACTTCTAATGTTGAAGCCAATATTGGTGAAGCTTCTACTTCTCAACCTAAGTTGAAAGGCAAGGGTAAGAAGAAGAAGAAGAAGAAGGACTTCACTAAGCAAGTGGGTAAACAAATTGCCTTAGGGGTTGCTGACAAAGGAAAGAAGCTCAAAGGAAAATGTTTCCATTGTGGTGAGAAAGGACATTGGAAGGGGAATTGTCCAAAATTCAAGGCTGCCAATAAAGGTATGAAAAGTTCATTCCTTCTAGAAATATGTTTGGTACAGAATCCCACGGATTCCTAGTGTGTGGATTCAGGTTGTACTAATCATATTTGCAATTCCTTGCAGGGGTTCCAGGAGACCAGAAAGCTTAAAGAAGGGGAGTTGTTTCTTACTTTGGCTGATGGGAGCAGAATTCAAGTTGTAGCTGTTGGTGTTTATAATTTATTTTTTGAATCTAGAGTATTAATATTGGAAGACTGTTTGTATGTACCTAATGTTCGTAGGAATTTAATTTCTGCTACTTACTTAGGTAAACATGGATATTGTGTTATCCTAAAAGACAATGTTGTAATAAAAAAGGATAAAGTGTTTATTTGTTCTGGCAATATTGTAGATGGTCTTTATATTTTAACTCCTGATAAGCATGAATTATATAATTCTGAATTAGATAATAACTCTTATGTAAAATCATTAAAGAGAAAGTTTCCTTCAACTAGTGATGCATATCTTTGGCACTTGCGTTTAGGTCATATTAATTCAAACAGAATTCAAAGACTGATCAAAGATGGACTCTTAAAGCCCATGGACTTTGATGAATTTCCAGTTTGTGAATCTTGTTTGGAAGGTAAAATGACCAAATGACCTTTTAATGCAAAAGGTAGAAGAGCTCAAGATTTGCTAGAGCTAGTGCATACTGATGTGTGTGGTCCTATGTCAACCCAAGCAAAAGGAGGTTATGAGTACTTCATCACTTTTACCGATGATTATTCAAGATATGGTTATGTGTACGTAATGAGACGGAAGTCCGAAGCCTTTGAAAAGTTCAAATAGTTTAGGGCTGAAGTTGAGAAGCAATTAGGTAAACACATAAAGGTCATTCGATCTGATTGAGGTGGCGAATACCTTCTTGGGGATTTCAAGGATTACTTAATTCAAAATGGGATAGTATCCCAATTGATTGCACCTGGAACTCTCGAACAAAATGGTGTAGCAGAAAGAAGGAATAAGACTCTTTTGGAAATGGTTAGGTCCATGATGAGTTATTCAACTTTACCTGTTTCTTTTTGGGGATATGCACTAAAAACTGCAATGCATATTTTAAATTTAGTTCCATCAAAATCTGTTCCTAACACACCCATGGAATTGTGGAGTGGGCGCAAGCCTAGTATGAAATATCTCCACATTTGGGGATGTCCAGCACATGTGTTGAAAAGGAAGTCTGATAAGTTGGAAGCTAAAACGGAAGTATGCATGTTTTTAGGGTATTCAAAGGAAACAAAGGGTTATTTATTCTATAATCATAAGGATAACAAAGTGTTTGTTAGCACCCATGCCAAATTTTTGGAAGATGATTATGTGAATAATTTTAATCCTAGAAGTAAAGTTGTGTTGGCTGAAATGAATGAACTTGTAAATGAACAACCAATGGATGAAACTAGGGATGATGTGGTTGTATTAGATACACCACAAGATATTACTCAAGAGATGTCTAGTACACAGGTGCCTCGTCGTAGTGGGGAATTGTTTAACCTCCTATAAGATTCATAGGTTTGGGAGAAACTTATGAAGCTATCTCAGAAGAGGCTGAATCAGATCCTTACACTTATGATGAAGCAATGAATGATATAGATGCACATCATTGGGTCCAAGCTATGAAATCTGAATTAGATTCCATGTATTCCAATCAAGTTTGGGATCTTGTAGAGGCGCCTAACGGCGTTAAACCTGTTGGTTGCAAATGTATTTACAAGAGGAAGAGAGGGATAGATAGAAAGGTTGAAACCTTTAAAGCAAGGCTAGTGGCGAAAGGGTATACTTAAAAGGAAGATATTGATTATTGGGAAACCTTTTCACCAGTAGCAATGCTTAAATCTATCAGAATTCTCTTATCCATTGCTGCTCATTATGACTATGAGATTTGACAAATGGATGTCAAGACTGCATTTCTCAATGGCAATCTTGAAGATGAAATCTATATGATGAAACCAGATGGTTTCATAGCAAAGAACCAATAGCATATGGTATGCAAGTTGAAAAGGTCCATTTATGGACTTAAGCAAGCATCTAGGTCATGGAACATCAGATTTGATCAAGCAATCAAATCTCATGTATGCCATGCTTCAGCAGTAGGAAGTCCTTATGCTTAAGACTCAAGAGGAAGTAGATATAATGAGACAAGTTCCTTATGCTTTAGCAGTAGGAAGTCTCATGTATGCCATGCTTTGTACTAGACCAGATATCTGTTATTCAGTTGGCATGGTCAGCCGATATCAATCAAATCCAGGACCAAAACATTGGCAAGCTGTAAAGCATATTCTCAAGTATCTACGGAGAACGAGAGATTATATGCTTGTTTACCGTTGTGAGGATTTAATACCTGTTGGCTATACAGATTCAAACTTTCAATCAGATCTAGATTTCAAAAAGTCCACATCAGGATGTGTATTCACCTTGGGAGGTGGAGCCATAACATGGAGGAGTGTCAAGCAATCTTGTATTGCGGACTCCACCATGGAAGCAGAATATGTTGCTGCTTGTGAAGCAGCAAAAGAAGCTGTATGGCTCAAGAAATTCCTTTCTGACCTTGGTGTAGTAAGAATGGAGCAAGCTCCCATTACTTTGTTTTGCGACAATAGTGGAGCAGTTGCACAATCAAAAGATCTAAGGAATCATAAGAAAGGAAAGCACATTAAGAGGAAGTACCATATCATTCGAGACATTGTTGCTCGTGGAGATGTGGTGGTAGCAAAGATTGAAAGTGCAAATAATCTAGCAGATCCCTTTACCAAAGCCTTGCCTCAAAGCACTTTCGAGTCGCATTTATAGGGAATGGGAGTTAGACTAGTGCACAATAGCCTTTAGGGCAAGTGGGAGATTGTTAGGATTAGTGCCCTTAAATCCTATTGTATGATGCTATGTAAAATATTAAGTATGACATTATGTATGACATTATGTACGACTTAACATTGTGTTTAATAAAGTTGTTTTATTATTATCTGAAATAATGGTAACATGAATATTCGGACATTATCATATAGTTCATGAGATGCATAGTATGTGATTTAGTCATAGAAGATATAAGTTACAAGTTCTTTGTAAACTCAAAATTGTAGTTCATAGTCGGTGATGAAATTGGGCGTTTCATCTGCGAAGACTATAACATATCAATTATGATGATTTGTCTTGATCATGGAAGTAGAGACTTTTAGTTGATATGTTGAAATGTTTTAAGAGTTAAGACATATTGAACTGGACCGCTGTGAGATTTATTGTTCTCCTAACGACTGTCAAATGAATAATAAATCTCATGACTTATATTTGCATGAACTCTTAATCCTGAGAGAATAATGGACCTGATCATGAGGTGTAGGTTGCTTTGATATATCAGGAGTGAGATCTAAAGTAGCGGTTAAAATCTCAGTATGTTGGCAGCCACATTTAGTGTTGATGGAACATACATTCTCAAGATGGAATTCATAATCTCTTAGCGGAGATACAAAATATTCCCTTGAGATAAGTTTAATGGGTTTGTTATTCAGAGAGTTAGGCCTAACCACTTTAGTAAGACTAAAGTATATATTTATTAAATTGGATTTCATAAATATATGGTGAATAACTTAAAAGGATTAAACCGGGTACTTAAGGATTAAGATGTAGTAATTTACAAAGTGGTAGTCTACAATTATGACTTTGTATTACTACAAATATTTTATGAAGGGGTTGCATGCACAATAAAGTCTTGGGATATAACTTATAGATAAGACCTAGAGTGCAACTATATTTATATAGTGGTATTAAATATAATTAATGGTAACTTTGGACTTGTCAAGAGTTGACAGAAAAGCCCAAGGCCTATTGGAGCTAGTGTCTTATTGGTCCCTTTTGGCCCCATTCCAAGCCACATACTAGAGCCCAATTGGAAAGGCCGAAAAGGCTAGCCCAATTAGATAATCAGTTATAAAGAGAAAAACATACAGAATTTTGTAGAGAATACTTTACATGAAATGGTGTATGTGAGTGTTGGACACTCTAGAATTCTCTCTTGAACATTTCATATAACTGATTGAGAGACCACACATCCTGGGCATTAGTGGAATTGGAGTGAAGATTAGAAGTATTCCCAAGTGCTTACAATCTTTGTTTTTGAAATTCACCACACCAAGGTACACTCTCTTGTTCTTGTATTCTGAAATTTACATAGTGCATGTTATCAATTGCGAATGAAGTAGATCCGTTAATTTTTCCGCTGCGCACTCTCATATTTCCATCAGTATGTTGGAGTAGAACTCTTGTATAAACACGCTAGGACACCTCAAAGGTTTCTCACAAAGAGATTCCCAACTCCGAGAGCTAAACGCACTGGGAAGAGGAGTGTCTGGAAAATCAAACAGAATGACCTGGCGTTCCGAATGAATCGCCTGGTCACTGAAGTTCTCAACGAAATCCTTTTGGGAGTCCACATCATGGAACCTAACTTTATTAGGAACAAAGGGAAAAGAAAAAGAAGAAGAAGAACCGCAATGAGTGATCGGGTTCTTGGAGGGGACAAAGAAGATGCTCATGAAAGAAGGAAAGGGAAGTGCAATGCATGGGAATGCATGAGCATGTGACGTGCAAAAAAAATTGCATCATGGGAAAAAACTCCATCCAAGCTACAACACTCACATTGATTAATCAAGCACACAATCCTAGAATGCATGAAAATATGATTATAATAATAGAGAATGCAATGCATGAGCATATGAGAGCAAAATCATGAAACCCAACCTAAATTTTTTAGCGAAACCCCAAAAACCCCCAAATTTCCCAACAAAATAAAAAACCTAGGTCTAAAATGCATGAAATGCATGAAGAATGAAGAAAAGAAGGGATTTAAACCTTTTTCCAAAGAATTGGAGCTTGGATTAGGCCGAAATCTTGAAGAGAGAAGGAGGTTTGATGAAAAGAATGGTTTGGATCGAGAGAGAAGAGAGAAGTACCAAGATGTTTGAGTTTGAACAAAACCGGGTTGACCCTCGAGTATATATAGAAATAAGCACCTCGATAGATCACGAAGGTATCGAGGAGGTGTCGAGGAAAAAATCTCGATAGATCGAGAGGTATCGAGGAGGTATCGATGGCAATACTACTTCAATAGATCGAGGAGGTGTCGAGCCTCTATCGACCAGATAGAGACTTCAGGAAAAAGGCTTGATGGCTCAAGCTATCTATCGAGAGGTATCGAGAAAAACCTAGAAAACCTTGGTAGAAGAGGCTTGTATCGAGTTGCTATTGAGCTTCTATAGAGCTTATATCGAGCATTCAGAAACAAGGTTTTTCAAGGAGGAAAAATCACATGAGATGAATATAAACAAGATAAACACCAAACCAAGCAACAAAGAAGCATTTTAAGCACTCAAACACTGTTAGGATTAGTGCCCTAAAATCCTATTGTATGCCATGTATGACATTATGTTCTATGTGATTTATGTGATTTAATCACAGAAGATATAAATCACAAGTTCTTTGTAAACTCAAAATCTTAGTTTGTAATCAGTGATGAAATTGGGAATTTCATTTGCGAAGACTATAATATATCAATTAAGATGATTTGTCTTGATCATGGAAATGGAAACTTCTAGTTAATATGTTAATATGTTTTAAGTGTATAAAACTTATTGAACTGGACCGCTGTGAGATTTATTATTCTATTAACAACTGTCAAATGAATAATAAATCTCATGACTTCTCATTTACATAAACTCTCAATCTTGAGGGAATAGTGAACCTGATCATGAAATGTAGGTTGCTTTGATATATCAGGAGTGAGATCTAGACAAATGGTCAAAATCTCAGTATGTTGGGCAACAACACGTAATGTTGAAGGAACACATATTCTCAAGATGGAATTTATAGTCTCTTTATAGAGATATAAAATATTCTCTTGAGATAAGTTTAATAGGTTTGGTTATTCAAAGTGTTAGGCCTAACCACTTTAGTAAAGAGTTACTAAAATTTATATTTTATGAAATTAGATTTCATAAAATATATATATGAATAACTTAAAGGATTCAACCAGGTACTCAAGGATCAAGAGGTAGTAATTTACAAAGTGACAGTTACACATTATGACTTTGTATTGCGACGAATATTTTCATGAAGGGGTTAAATGTTTAATAAAGTCTTGAGATATAATTTATCAATAAGGCCTAGAGTGCAATTATATTTATATAGTGGTATTAAATATAGTTAATGGTAACTTTGAGCTTGTCAAGAGTTGATAGTTAAGTCCAAAGCCCATTGGAGCTAGAGCTTTATTTGTCCCTTTTAGTCCCACTCCAAGCCACACACTAAAGCCCAATTGGGTTGGTTCAAAAGGCTAACCCAATTAGATATTCAGTTATTTATTTAATAAGAGTTATTAAATAAAGTAACTGCCAAGTGCAGGAATGCATGTATGATTGATAAGGAGAAATTTTAAAAGTTCCTCTTAAGGGAGACACTTGATTATTCTCTTGAAAAGATTACATATAGAACTGATTGAGAGACGACACATCTTGGGCACATTATGGAATTGGAGTGACGATTGAAAGGCTTCTCAAGTCCAATCTTCATTTGTTTTTGAATTTCACTACATCAAGGTACGCTTTCTTGTCCTTTGTTTCTAAAACTCATACATTACATGCTATCTCACATGAATGAAGTAAATCCGTTTATATTCCACTGCGTGTTTTTGTATGAGATACAAAACTATATTTTCCGTGTGTTTTTCCAACAAACACATCAACAACTCTAGATGCAAAGCATTCCTAGATCAAAACACACACTAAACAAGTCTAACCAATTTTATTTTCAAAAACAAGTTAAGACAGTTTAGTAAGCTTATACTTCCACATGTATTCCTTGTAATGGCCAAATCACATTGTACCTGTACAATAGTATCAAGAGTAGCAAAGAGTATGCGTGTTGTGTGTGAAACTTTTGCAATAAAGTATAAGTGTCTCATTATATGAAGAGTAATGATATAAGAGAATCAAATACATTCACATACAATCATAACTGTTTGATGGGGACCATCACCTTTGAGGTATATCATATAACTCCCACATCTCCTAGAAACACGCTTGCAACCATATATAGATGTATTTTGATTCTTTTTACTTTTCATGTTCTTTGCATAATTTTCTTTTAAGTAAAAATGGCATAACATCTTATTTTTGCTGTGTAAGTGCTACACTTTACCAAGCATGGCTTTTATAAATTGCACACAGATGTTTTATGATTGACGAGTTTTAATGGTGAGATGGTTATTTATGCCTTTCTCTTAGGATTTTCTAGTCCTTCCTGTCGAAAAGAGTAATAAAGATATGAATAATAAAAGATTAACCAAATCATACAAATCACATAAACGAGCCACAAAGATCACATTGCTTAATTGTGCATGAGGATGCTCATCTAAGTTACAAGAGATACAAAGTTGAAAAACTTTGTTTCAAAGGCCATCCAAGGTACACAATTACCAGCATACACAAACACACACTATTTTTGTATTTTTCAAATTTTCCCTTAAAAAAAAAAAAAAAAAAAAAAAAAAAAAAAAAAAACTCACAAACAAACAAATTAAAAAAACTAGACTGACTAAAAAACAAACAACCAAACACATAAGATATGCAAGAATAAAGATGGAATCACTTAAAGGAGTCTTTTTCCTTCCAAACAGGAGATTTGGAGGGAGATAAACCTTTCTTGTTTTGAGACCTTTGATGAGGAGAATAAGAAGGAGGATTAAACCCATTGAAGTTTGTCAAGAACATTACAGCCTTTAAGAGTCCCCCAAGAGGAGCCAAAGAATTTTGAAATTGATTTTGGCTTTCGAAAGATAACACACTATTGCTTTGTTGAGTGGTAAGCCACTTATACCAATTTGGATGAGTGTGTCCCGATGCTCCACAGTGATGATAGAAATGAGGTTTCTTTGGTTGAGACTTCTTATTAGTGGAGTGATGAGTGTTCTGATTTGTCTTTTTGACAACCTTAGGCGGTGCTCCTAGAATGGATTTTCCCTTATGATTTTTAACCTCACTTACAATTTTAGTTTTGAGTTAAATTATCTCAATTTTAACATTAGAAGCAGGAGAGACAAACATAACATTATTCAATGCACTAGAGGAAATACTACAAGAAGAGAGAGAGTGATCATACTTGAGGCAGTTTTATCGGATGCAGCCTTTTAGAAATTTAGCATTTCATCTAGCTTAGCACTTAAAGTCCTTTCCAATTGAGCTCTCACTTGAAACAACTCAGCATCCAGTTTCTTGGTCTTTTTAGCCAGGAAGTTGTTTTCAAACCGCAATGCTCCAATGGTTTGATTTGCTTCATCAACTTTAGTGGAGATTTCTTCTCATTCCAACTCCACTTCACTTAGCTTCCTTGTGGCTAGCTTATAAAACTTTTCATGCTTCTCAAAATTCTTGTAAAGCTTTGAGTAGGTAGTATGTGATGGAAAAATACATGTTTGTATCACATACAAAACATATGCAGCGGAAAATTAACGGATCTACTTCATTCGCAATTGATAACATGTACTATGTAAATTTCAGAATATAAGAACAAGAGAGTGTACCTTGGTGTGGTGAAATTCAAAACCAAATATTAGAAGTACTCGGGAATACTTTTAATCTTCACTCCAATTCCACTTGATGCCCAAGATGTGTGGTCTCTCAATCAGTTATATGTGTGTGTTCAAGAGAGAAATTAGAGAGTGTCCAACACTCACATACAAACCATTTCATGTACTTATAAAATTCTCTATGTTTCTCTCCTTTTAACTGATTATCTAATTGGGCTAGCCTTTTGGGCCTTTCCAATTGGGCTTTAATATGTGGCTTGGAGTGGGACCAAAAGGGAACAAATAAGACACTAACTCCAATGGGTCTTGGGCTTTTCTGTCAACTCTTGACAAGTCCAAAGTTACCATTAATTATATTTAATACCACTATATAAATATAATTGCACTCTAGGCCTTATTAATAAATTATATCCCAAGACTTTATTGTACATTCAACCTCTTCATAAAATATTCATAGTAATACAAAGTCATGAATGTAGACTGTCACTTTGTAGATTACTACATCTTAATCCTTGAGTACCTAGTTTAATCCTTTTAAGTTATTCATCATATATTTATGAAAACCAATTTCATAAATATATACTTTAGTAATTTCTTACTAAAGTGGTTAGGCCTAACTCTCTGAATAACTGAACTCATTAAACTTATCTTAAGAGAATATTTTATATCTCCGTTAAGAGACTATGAATTCCATCTTGAGAATATATGTTCCATCAACACTAAATGTGGCTGCCCAGCATACTGAGGTTTTGACTGTTACTTTAGATCTCACTCCTGATATATCAAAGTAACCTACACTTCATGATCATGTTCATTATTCTCTCAGGATTAAGAGTTCATGTAAATAGAAGTCGTGAGATTTATTATTCATTTGACAGTCATTAGGAGAATAATAAATCTCACAACGGTCCAGTTCAATATGTTTTAACTCTTAAAACATATCAACATATCAACTAGAAGTCTCCACTTCCATGATCAAGACAAATCATCTTAGTTGATATGTTATAGTCTTCGCAGATGAAGTGCCCAATTTCATCACTGACTATGAACTAAAATTCTGAGTTTACAAAGAACTTGTGACTTATATCTTCTGTGACTAAATCACATACTATGCATCTCATGGACTATATGATAATGTCCGAATATTCATGTTACCATTATTTTAGATAATAATAAAACAACTTTATTAATTACAATATTAAGTCATACATAATGTCATACATAATATCATACATAGCATCATATAATAGGATTTAAGGGCACTAATCCTAACAGTATGGATATCATCTTTTTCATCAATCTCTTCAAATTTAGTCTCCATCAATTCCTCTTCCTCATCAACCAGTTCTTTAGACTCTTTGGACAAATCAACAGTGGCTGTGAAGGCTTTGACTATCCCTTCTTAATCACTATCCTCTGAGTCTACTTCTGATTCAGTATCACTCAATGTGGCAGCTAGGGCTTTGCACTTGCCAATTGACTTGAAATAGGTGGGACATTTTGGCTTCATGTGTCTGTACCCTTGACACCCATAGCATTTTGGACCGGTTGCTACTTTGTCCACCTTCTTTGGATTCTCTTTTGAATTTCTCTTGAGTTTTAGATCGAGAGAATCCAAGCTTCTTGCGATCCTTGTCATTTTCTTTGACATGCGCATTCTTGATGAACTTATTGAATTGTCTGGTAATGTAAGATTTGAACTTTGAGTTCTCATCTTCAGACAACTCATCTTCTTCATCATTCTTGACTTTAAGAGCCATATTCTTGATCTTGCTCCCCTTGCCAATCCTAACTAAACCTAATTCATAGGTTTGCAAATTCCGAATCAACTCCGTCAAAGGGATAGTGTCAATGTCCTTTGACTTTTCAATGGTGGTGATTTTAGCATGAAACCACTCTGGGAGAGATCTGAGGATTTTCCTCTCAATTTTAGGCTCTGGAATCTTTTCACCTAAATTGAAGGCAGAATTCACTATGTCCTTGTGCTTGGCATAAAATTCATCGAACGCTTCCTCTTCATCCATCCTAATTTCTTCAAAGCTAGTGGTAAGCCTTTGAAGATTGGAGTCTTTCACAGCTTTGGTGCCTTTATAAGTATTTTGAGGAATTTTCCTTTCTTCATTGGCACTCTCAGTAGATGAGATTTTCTTAAACTCCAAACAAGGCATTCGCTCTACTGTTGAAATTCGCAGCTCTGATCTTGTCATCATCCCAAGATGCGGGCGGATTAGTAGGTTTGGTCCATCTAACCTCGACAACCAGCCATACCTTTTCATCCAAAGACTGTAAAAAAGCTCTCATGTGTACTTTCTAGTATGCATAGTTAGTACCATAAAAAAGAGGAGGTATAATCAAAGATTGTCCACGATCCATAACAACAGGGGTCAATGGATCACACAGCAAAGATTAAAACCTAATCAGAGTGTGCCTGCTTTGATACCACTTGTTGGGTTAAGATAACTTGACCCCAATTAATTAATTCAATTACCCAAGTTGATTAATTAGGTCTGATTACATGCAAATTGTGGAGGCACTAACAAATTCACCAAATAAACTAAATGCAGCGGAAAATAAATTGACACGGTGATTTGTTGACAAATGGGGAAAACCTTTCGTAAGGCAAAAACCCCACCTTGTGAATTTAAAGTCACCACTCCCAAGAATCTACTAATCAATAATCAAGCGGTTACAAGTATAAGGAATTTTACCACTACTCTAGCCTATCCCAAAATACCAACCTACAGTTGAACCTTCGCTCCAATACACAATTGGACTTGATCTTGTAGTAACTTTCTTTCCTTTGATGCATAAATCTCCAATCTGTGACTAACTCCTTTGCACGGATCCTAGTACGTGACTAACTTCAACAACTTGAATGATTGTTGTTGGCTGCAAAATTGTTCACTTCATAAATGATGAAGATCAAGAAGCACTTGGTTACAAAACCCTATGGCATACAAACATAGTAGCTTCTCACAGAGAAAATTAAACTCTTGGTCTCTGTATCCATATGTGATGGCTCTTAAAATAAGCCTTATATATGTCTAGGGTTGTGAGAAAAGAAACCCTAAACAAATACATCAACATGGGCCGAACTTCAGATTTGGAAATTCTTAATTTGTAAAGCTCAATAGATCGAGCTTGTGTCGAGCTGCCCATTAAATCTTGATAGCAGTTTTCTGTCGAGCTTCAATAAAACAACTTTTCTTCACTTGTTTCTTGGATCAATCTTCATGTCTTTAATACAACCACTTGATATGTATCAAACCCAACTTAGATCTACTCAATTTACAAGTAAGTGTGTTTTGTCAAAGGATGAGCTAATTACATAGAAAATATGACCCTAACAGGGGAGAAACTTCAAACCCCACTCAGATGACCCATCACCCACATTTGGGAGGAGACACTTCAAACCCCAAGATATTGAACCAAGAGACTCATAAAAAATTGCCCACATCACAAGGGGAGGAGACACTTCAAACCCCCACATTTTGAAAAAGATAACTTAATAGAAGCCATGAACAAAGCAACCCAACAAACACCCAATGAAGAGGATGAGGTTCTTAAACAACTGCAGAAGACACAAGCAAACATATCTCTATATGGTTTGCTCATGGCCTCATACAAACACCGCCAGAATTTGGTGGATCTTCTCAATCAGATCCAAGTCCCTACAACCATCACTTCTCAGGACTTGAACGCCATGATTGGATCTATAAGTAGAGAGCTTACTATTTCCTATTCTGATAAGGATTTAACTAAAAAGAGGAAGCGCAATAATGATCCATTACATATTATTGTAGATGCCAAGGGGAAGAGGATACCAATGGTCTTGGTTGATGATGGAAGTGCTTTGAATGTATGCCCATTGAAAACCACAAGCTGTCTAGGTTTGAGTATCGAAGATTTTGTTCCATCTGATCAACATGTAAGAGCATATGACAACAGTAGAAGGGAAGTCTTGGGAACACTAACACTTGAGCTCACTATAGGGCCTATGGTTCAAAAAGTGGAGTTCCAAGTATTAAACATAGCTTCATGTTTTAGTATGCTTCTTGGGCGACCATGGATTCATGATACAAAAGCTATGCCTTCATCTTTGTACCAAAAAGTTTGATTTCCACATGAAGGAGCTATAGTTACTATATATGGAGACACTTAAGCCTCCCGAAGCCTATTTTCGATATCCAATTTGAAAAGGAGCCTGTGACCCTAGATGGATTTAAGATTAAGGAGCCCGATTTTGAGGGAATGACAGAAGACGTTGAAAAGATTCCTATGGATTTTGACCCCTATGGCAACAATAATGTTGTAGCAATGATGAGGAAGATGAGCTATTTTCCAGGGATGAGCCTGGAAAGACCATGAAAGGGCCAGCAGTCAGGTCCCCAACAATTGTCCCAACCACACCACCTTTTGGGTTAGGCTATAAGCCTATAGATGAAGACTTGCTAGAAATGGAATTGAAGAAGATGGCTCATGCAAAAGCTAGGGAAAAGGGGCTTCCTAGCCTTCTGGAGCCTTTAAGGCTGTACACTCCTACACTTAATGGGAAGTTTATCAAAGCTGGGGATTCCCAGTGTTATTTAGGGTTTCCTAAGCCAAGATATGATCCGGAGTTGAAAAGAATGTTGCCTAGATTTGAATTGTTCCTCGCCTGTGAAATAAAGCTTCCCGAAAAAAGGAAAAGAACACAGATTAGGTCCTAACTGACTGGGCAGATTATATGGATTTAGATGTTGCGACTACTTTGTTTGGGGATGCTATTTTCAACATAGAAGAGGAAGAATATTGGGAAGCCTATCAACATGAATTGAATGATCTAAGTGAAGTAGGAATGGATGATGAAGATGATGAATTGGGCGAAGCTCCTAGTGATGACAGTGAAGAAAGTGATAGTGAAGATAATGACAACAAGGACAATGATAGTGAAGACAGTGATAGTGAAGATAATGACAGCAAAGAAAATGATAGTGAAGACAACGATAGTAAAGACGATAACAGTGGGGAAAGTGAAAATGAAGATAATGACAGCAAAGACATCGACAATGAAGGAAGTGACAGTGAAGACAATGATAGTAAAGACAGAAATGATGACAGGGGAGAAGCCTTTAGTGATGAAAATGGAGATGAAGAAGGTGAGAATGGATAAGCATTTAATGAAGAAAATTCTTATGAAGATGTAGACATCACATTTTGAACCTTTTACGACTCAGGCCCCTATTCCCCAATGATGCTGAAATTCTAAGACCCAAGGTTGGTTTAGGGCCCAATTAAATTACAAATTGACTTGAGAGATGTTGAAATGGAAAATATAAATTTTAATGAGCTAAAAATATATTTTTGGAAAATAAAGGCCAAAAGAAACCCTAAGCTTGCGTACGCAGCCTAGAAGCCTGAGTACGCAAGCACGATTTTGAGCACGCATGTAGGGTTTCAGGAGCACCAGAAAGACAAGTTTTCTGCATTAAAGACCGAGGTTTGGAACGAATCCCACATCATCTCGGAGCCGCTCCAAACCCCCATTTTCACAATATAAATGGCCATACATGGTAGCTTTCAAAAATACACAGAAATCCCACGGAAAAACACTAAGAGTCACTATAAATAGTGAATCAAAGAGGGAGTTTTCACAAAACATCCTCAAGTCAATTTTATTTGATTAGGGCCTTTTCTGGCCTTGATCCTTGAATTTAAATATTACTAATCGCATTCTTATTGGTTTGTGATAGATTTGACTGAGGGGAACTGTCAAAAATCAAGCCTAGGAGCTTTTGGTTTGAGGTATTCTCTTTTTAAACTTTTCTTCCATTTCTACTTTAGTTCATGTTTTAATTTGTTTCTTTGCCTTTTTTATACTTTTAACATGTTTGTTTAGACTAGGTTTACGTTTTCCTTATGTTTTAAACATGTTAGGTTGCTAGAATTTGTGTTTTGAATTGTGCTCTGTTTGTTGTGATTTTAGGGTTTATGGGCAGAAACTTGCTTGTGCATAATCAAGGCTGCATACACAGGCTTGATTATGCGTATGCAGGGTTGTTCATGCGTACGCATGAATCTGACCAGAAACCATAATTTTGTTTTCTTCTGTTTTTGTTTCCGCTTTCACATGTATACTTTTGTTTAGGCTCTTTTGCATGTTTTTGTGCTTTTAAAGCTTCTGTTTCACACGATTAATTAGATGTTTGCCTCTCACATGTTAGGATTAGGGTTTGTTTTGTGTTGTCTTTATTTCAATACTATGAACACGCATTCACATGTTCATGCATGTTGTCATAGGTGCTGAGTTGCTGCAAGGTAAGAAAAGGTAAGTTATGCATTCACATGAACATGCCTCTTTGAGTAGGGTTTTGTTTGATGATAGATGTGAATATGCTTGTTTGATGAGTTGTGCTTTATCACATGATTGTTTAGATCTCTAAATACCCATATTGCTACCTTAGTTGATGTAATATGATATGAAGCATGACTAGATGTATGATTAGGTTTTGTGATGTGATGAAGCATGATTAGATGTATGATTAGGGTCTGTGGTGTGATGAATGCCTTGATCTCATGACATGTATGCTAGATGAATGATAGGTTGTTTGCTAGATGAATGATAGGGTATGTCATGATAGATGTATGGTTAGGCATGAATAATGACATGTTGTGTGTATTAGATGTATGCAAGTGTGTGTGTGAGTTAGATACAATATTGAGAATTCCTTTAATAGGGTTAAGACATGAGACACAATGATGGGAAGCCAACCTTAAGGTTGGGCGGTTTTGGGCGCCTAACACCTTCTCAAGACCGTACCTTAACTCCAAACCCATATCTCTGGTAGTAAAACCAAAAGGTCCTTCCTCAAGAGGACGCAATATATATGGTTCCTAAACCATTGCAAAAACTAGGTGGCGACTCTAAAACCCGTTGTGTCTACAAAAGAGGACTATTATGATGAAGACATAGAAGATGATGAGGAAGCTGTAAGGGGTGAGTATGATGAATACCCTTATGGGCACCCTTCCGATTGGAGCTGCATTACAGATGTCAGTCCAAAATCGGGCCCTCGCTATGATAAGTATGGTCATGAGATTCCCGAACTCGGTTCATTTCATAACTCAAAGTTTGGCTCATTAACTACATACACTAATGAAGAAGATGATATAGATGTGAGGCTGGCTTTGCTTGACAAAAGTCTAATGATCCATAGCTTCAGAAATTTGACCTTAAAGAGTCCTGAGGAAGATGATGAGGGAATGAGATGCAGAGAATCAGTGTACTTACCCCAATATGTTTGCCTAAGCACTAAAAGAAGGCATGATTTATTTAAAAAGTGTATGGACAGCTTGGAACGATTAGAGGATTATGTATTTGATAAGCCCACAAGCATGGATGTTGATGGAGAAGGTCAAGATCACATGGATGAAGACCCTAAAATGCTGATGCTGAAAGAAGAAGGAACCTACTAGGAGCTAGCTACCATCACTAAGGCCACGACTGAGTTAAAGAACTGGGCATGGGAGGGAGCCACCCACCTCATGGAAGACCCTCTGGAGAAGACCAAAACTACCAAGCCAATAACCCCTAATAAAAGCATTATTTTTGTCCCTATTGAATCTATCTCTACTAATATTGCTATTCCTATTGAGTCTGTCTTTGATCATGTGTCTATTCATGTAGAGTCAGTTACTATTGAGTCTATCAAAAATTCCATCCCCCATAAGATAATTTATGGTTCTACTTTTTGTTGGCTTTGAATATTTTTATTTTGGAAATTAGTAAAGAAACTCTTAATAGTGGAGAATTAAAACAAGGGCACTTAAAACCTGTAAAAGAGGAAACTTAGTCTGTTAACTTGGGAACCAATGATGAACCTAAAATGATCCAGATTGGCAACATTCTAAATTCCTCTGAAAAGGACGCATTGGTTACACTGCTAAAATAATTCAAGGAAGTGTTTTCATGGTCATGCGAGGATATGCTGGGGATTGATACAGATATAGTGCAACATTGCAATCCTACAGAAGATATGGAAAAGACATCCTTTATCACTCCATAGGGGACCTACTATTACAAGGTCATGCCATTTGGCCTTAAGAATGCTGGTGCCACTTAACAGCGGGCAGCCACTACTCTGTTACATGATTTGATACACAAAGAAGTTGAAGTTTATGTGGATGACATGATAGTGAAGTCCAAAGACCGTAAATGACACATACCGGCTTTGAAGAAGTTCTTTGAGCAGATTCGATTCTATAAGCTTCGGCTGAATCCGAAGAAGAGCACTTTCAATGTGACATTAGAGAAGTTGTTCAGGTTTATGGTAAGCTAGAGAGGAATTGAGGTAGATCCCAAAAATATTAAGGCGATTGTGGAGATCCCGAAAAGATTAAGGCGACTGAAGAAGAAATCCGAGGATTTTTAGGGAGGATACAATATATAAGTAGGTTCATAGTCTAGCTCACCATGATATGTAAACCACTCTTTTGATTACTCAAGAAGGAAGTCCCTACAGTATGGAATGAACAATGTCAAAAAGCCTTTGAGAGGATTAATAGTTACTTGCTGAAGCCACCAATACTAGTTACATGGGTATCGGAAAAGCCACTGTTGCTCTATCTCACAACCATGGATACAACAATAGGGACTCTATTTCCCAATATCTAGAGGAGTCTAGGAAGGAGAATGTAATTTAATACATTAGCAAGAAGATGATGGCTTATGAAGAAAAGTACTTTGCACTAGAGAAGACATGTGTTGCACTTATATGGGCCACCAGAAAACTTTGGCATTATATGCTTGCTTTCAAAGTCCTGCTGATAGTCAAAATGGATCCTTTGAAATATTTAATGGAAAAGCCGATGCAATATGGGAAGACAGCTAAATGAGTTTTGCTTTTGTCAAAATTTGATATAAGGTATGTGACTTAGAAGTCCATAAAAGGAAGAACAATTGCTGATCATTTAGCTCATTGTTCACCTAAAAAAGCCAAAGAAGTTCAAGAAAGTTTCCCAGATGAAGATATTATGATGGTAGAACCTGAACCACGAAAGATGTATTTTGATGGAGCCACAAATCAAAATGGAAGTGGCATTGGAGTTCTCTTGATTTCTCCAAAAGGGACACATATCCCATTTTTTGGTAAACTTAATTTTCCCATTACTAATTGATGATGCAAAAAATCATTAGTTGAACTCCTCGTCAATACAGATGGATGAAGGCATTGGCTTCGTTTAGAGACAAACCTTTTGGTGCTATTCTTCTCTAGCTCTATAGCTTTGGGTGTTGTTCTTCTCTCCTTGTCAATACAGATGGACGAAGGTGTTGGATTCGTCCAGAGATGAACCTGAAATAAGATATGAAATAGAGAAAAAGAAATACACCAGTGTGGTGTGTGCCAAAGGGCCTCTGATGATTAAGTTAGAATGGAATTCAATTGGAATATATCGTAAAAGAATTCAACTTGAGAATAGATTTTGGGGTCAGAATTGTCTATCTCTGGTGCTTTGGTTTGTGTGGGTTTTATAGCCCTTATCTTCATTGTCTGAATGAATATTTGCATTTATGGGATATAGAGCCGTTGGTATTAATGGCTAGCTTTTATTATCTGCCAATGGCTATTTGTCTGTTAGTACCCGTATGTTACTCCTTAGCTGTCTTGGGCATTGAATGTCTTTCATGGCTTCGTCCGTTATTGAGTCTGTATGTTACGTCTTACATTGAAGCATTTAATTTGTCCGTCGAGAGATGGACGATCTTGATACATTAACACTCATCAATAATGAATGCAGAGGTGTTATAGACTTCAATGGTCTTTTGCCCGTTGGTTCGTCGGTTACGCTTTTTCCTGTCTAGTGCGTTAACTGTTACTCATTTCATTTATGAGGAACTCATTTAAAGTATGTTGTAGTCGTTCATCACATGGAAGATTCTAGCTTGATGGACAAAGTTGGCTTGATGGACGAAGCTGAATTTCTCTTCTTTTGCTATATGATGGACAAGGGTGATTTTTCTCCCCCTCAAGTGCCCCCTATTCCTGCCATCGTCTTTGCAGACGCAGTTGGAATATGAAAGGTGATGAAGCCACTTAGGTCATCCATCTAACTAGTAGGTTGGAATACTTTAGTTTTTTGTCCTTCCCCATTGGGAATGCCTTTACATTTGACCATCCATCCGTAGGCGACTTTGGACATACGTCCACTCTTAGGCAACTTTATGTTTAGACCATCCACTTGTAGAGGATTTTGTGTTTAGACCGTCCACCTATTGGCAATTTTGGTCATATGTCCATCCTTATGTGACTTTATGTTTGGACCGTCCACCCGTAGGCGACTTTGGTCATTCGTCCACTCTTAGGTGACTTTGTGTTTAGACTGTCCCTCCTAGGCGACTTTGGTTGTCGTCCACCCTTAGGCGACTTTATGTTTGGACCATCCACCCATAGGCTACATTGGTCATGTGTCCACCCATAGGCAACTTTATGTTTGGACCGTCCACTCGTAGGCAACTTCGGTCATCGGTCCACCCTTAGGTGACTTTCTATTTAGACCATCCACCCGTAGGCGACTTTGGTCGTCTGTCCACCCTTAGGTGACTTTATGCTTAGACCATCCACCCGTAGGCAACTTTGTGTTTAGACTGTCCACTTGTAGGCGAATTTGGTCATTCGTCCACCGTTAGGTGACTTTGTGTTTAGACCGTCCACCCGTAGGCGACTTTGGTTGTCTGTCCACCCTTAGGTAACTTTCTGTTAAGACCGTCCACCCGTAGGCGACTTTGGTCGTCCATCCACCTTTAGGCGACTTTAGTCATTTGATTCTTTCTCAAGTGTTTGGTGTTCCAAGGTGAGGTAGCTTCTACTTGCAGTGCCTTCTGCGATCACTCTTATCTCTCCAATAGGTACTCTAGGCCACTCTTTCGCTCTGCCGAGTTGGTCTGGTCCTTGTGGAGGCTGTATCCTAGGTCCACCTTTGACAAATTGTTGCAACCTCCCTTTCCTAATTACGGCTTTAATTTGACTTTTCAGCTCGTAGCAGTCGAAGGTATCGTGTCTATGGTCACAATGGAAGCGGCAATATTTTTCCCTGGATCGCTTGTCTAGGTCTCCTTTCAACTTTTCTAGCTAATCAAGTATGAAGTCGTTCTTGATCTGCATCAATACTTGATCCAGTGGAGTATTCAGTAGGGTAAAGTTGATGATTCACCCAGATGAAGGCCTCGCCTTCCTATTGTCTCTTTTCCTATTGTACTGAGAAGTCTTCTCTCTAGTGTCAAGTCGGGTGTCTTCTATGCTTTCTCTCTTCCTTTTACCCTTTTTGTCCTTACGAGCAATTAGTGTGTCTTCTACATTCATGTACTTGGTGGCTTTAAAAAGCATATCAGCCATAGTCTTTGGCTCATTCTTCAACACAGAGAAGAGGAATTCTCCTTCTTTAAGCCTACTAGAGAAAGCTATTACAAGGACCATCTTGTCCTCTTTGTCTATCAATAGGGCTTCCTTGTTGAATTGGGCCATGTACGATCTCAAGTTTTCATCTTCGTGTTTCCTGATTTGCATTAGCATATGTGTTGAGTGTTTGTGCCCTTGCCCCCTGATGAAGTGGGTGACGAAGCTATTGCTTAACTCCTTGAAGGTTGACATAGAGTTTAGCTTGATCTTGCTAAACCAAACTCGCGCTGGCCCTTTCAAGGTAATAGGAATGGCTCAACACATTATCTCGTCAGGGACACCTTGGAGGTGCATGAGAGTCTTGAAAGATTCAACATGTTCAAGTGGGTCTTTCATCCCATCATAAGTCTCCAAGGATGGCATCCGGAACATAGACAGTAGAGGGCAAGATGTGACTTGTGTGGTGAAGGGAGAGTCAGTACGATGTACCAGGTTGTCAAGCGTTGTTGTTTGTACTTTCATGGCATTCATCATAAGATCCATCCTATCCTTCATTGCCTTTATCTTAGCCTCCCATCATGCGTTGCCAGCTTCTGGTTCACGAGGTGGTGCGTTTCCTCTTCCGGTCTGCCTATTAGGTGCGTTGCTCTCAACCTCGTCTTCTTTATGACGATCAATTTTTAACTAGTGATGGTTACTGCGCTCTTGGTGGTTTCTAGCTTTGGGTCGTTGCTCCTGTAGTTGTTCGATTCGTACTTCCAGCACTTGATTCTGTTGCACTAGGGCTTCATTCTGCTGAGTAAGTCGTTCAATGGAAGCCGGAAGTGTTTGTAGCTGCCTTTCTACGGCGGTGGGGAGATTTCCAGTTTCTGGATTGACTGATGCCATCGATCGAGTTTGGACCATATGACCTTTTATCTTAGGAGTAAAGCAACAGCTAATTACTCGGTCCTTACTGATGATGCAGAAAATCCTTAGTTGAGTTCTTTGTCCGTGTAGATGGACGATGTCAACACAGCAGCCATGAGATCCTGTAAATTTGTTGTGTTGTGGAATCCAATTGGTATCGAGAGGAATTCTTTTGTTAAGAAAAAGGGAAACAGTATAGCTTTGCAAATGTTTCCCACAGACGGTGCCAAATTGATGATGCAAAAAATCGTCAGTTGAACTCCTTGTCAATACAGATGGATGAAGGCGTTGGCTTCGTCCAGAGAAAAAACTATTGGTGCTGTTCTTCTCTGGCTTTATAGCTTTTGGTGCTGTTCTTCTCTCCTTGTTAATACAAATGGACGAAGGGCCTCTGATGATTAAGTTAGAATGGAATTCAATTGGAGTATATCGCAAAAGAATTCAACTTAAGAATAGATTTTGGAATCAAAATTGTCTCCCTCTTACGCTTTGG
>JARYZH020000038.1:317500-322500 GCA_030021035.2 Notholithocarpus densiflorus | reverse complement strand
AAAACCTACACGGCAAAAACCCCACCGGGTGATTTTAAGGTCACCACTCCCGAGAATTCACTATTATCACAACAAGCGGTTACAAGTAAAGGAATCCCAGTACCTTATACCAACCTACAGTTGAACCCTTATCCCAATACCCAATTAGACTTGTTCTGTAGTGACAGTCTCTCCTTTTAATGCATAGCTCCCAGTACGTGACTAACCAATTCGATGCGCAGATCCTTGTACGCGGCTTACTCACTAACTTGAGAAAGATGTTGGCTGCAAAGTTCTTCAGTTCATCAACACGATGAAGATCACGAAACTCCTTGGTTACAAAACCCTACGGTGTACAAACACAGCAGCTTCTTGAATAGGAAAATGAACTAAGGCATATGTCTCCAGTTCACAATACGCTTGTGAAAAACTTTTGCATTAAGTTGCATCAGCTGTGACGGCCCTTAAAACAATCCTTATATATGTTTAGGGTTGTGAGAAAAGAAAGCTCAAACATCTATTCACGGATTGGAGTGAAATCAGCTCTGAAAAACTGATTTTCATAAACCTCGATAGATAGCTTATCTGTCGAGAAGCTGCTGAGCATCGGGCTTCAACAGCCTTTAAAACCTCGATAAATACTAGCTGTCGAGCTTTAAAATCCAGCACTTCTTCACTTGTTTCTCGAACAGACTTGCATGGCTTTAACACTTGATATTGAAACCTTGTTCCTTGAAGTGTTAAACACATCCTAGATCTACCCAATTACAAGTAAAGTGCATTTGGTCAAAGGATTAGCCAATTATATATTGACATATGTTCCTAACATTGAATCACATATGTCCTAACAGTGTGGATTCAGGTTGTACTAACCATATCTGCAATACTTTGCAAGGGTTCCAGGAGACCAGAAAGCTGAATGAAGGGGAATTATTTCTTACTTTGGCTGATGGGTGCAAAATTCCAGTTGTAGCTATTGGAGTGTTTAATTTATGCTTTGATTCTAGAGTTTTAATATTGGAAGACTGTTTATATGTACATAATGTTCGTAGGAATTTAATTTCTGCAACTTATTTAGGTAAACATGGATATTGTGTTATCCTAGAAGACAATGTTGTAATAAAGAAGGATAAAATGTTTATCTGTTCTAGCAATATTGTTGATGGTCTTTATATTTTAACCCCTCATAAGCATGAATTATACAATTTTGAATTAGATAATAACTCTCATGTAAAATCATTAAAGAGAAATTTTCCTTCTACTAATGATGCATATCTTTGGCACTTGCGTTTGGGTCATAATAATTCAAACAGAATTCAAAGACTGATCAAAGATGGACTCTTAGAGCCATTGGACTTTGATGGATTTCCAGTTTATGAATCTTGTTTGGAAGGCAAAATGACCAAACGACCTTTTAATGCAAAAGGTAGAAGAGCCCAAGAGTTGCTTGAATTAGTTCATACAGATGTATGTGGTCCTATGTCAACCCAAGCAAAAGGAGGTTATGAGTACTTCATCACTTTTACCGATGATTACTCAAGATATGTTTATCTGTACCTAATGAGATGGAAGTCCGAAGCCTTTGAAAAGTTCAAAGAGTTTTGGGCTGAAGTTGAGAATCAATTAGGTAAACACATATAGGCCATTCGATCTGATCGTGGTGGCGAATACCTTGTTGAGAATTTCAAGGATTACTTAACTCAAAATAGGATTGTATCCCAATTGTTTACACCTGGAACTCCCCAACAAAATGGTGTAGCAAAGAGAAGGAATAGGACTCTTTTAGAAATGGTTAGGTCCATGATGAGTTATTCAACTTTACCAATTTTCTTTTGGGGATATGCACTAAAAATTGCAATGCATATTTTGAATTTAGTTCCATCAAAATCAGCTCCTAACACACCTAAGGAATTGTGGAGTGGGCGCAAGCCTAGTATGAAATATCTCCACATTTGGGGAGGTCTAGCACATGTGTTGAAAGGGAAGTCTGATAAGTTGGAAGCTAAAACAGAAGTATGAATGTTTTTAGGGTATTCAAAGGAAACTAAGGGTTATTTATTCTATAATCATAAAGATAACAAAGTGTTTGTTAGCACCAATGCCAAATTTTTGGAAGATGATTATGTGAATAATTTTAATCCTAGAAGTAAAGTTGTCTTGGCTGAATTAAATGAACCTGTAATTGAACAACCAATGGATGAAACTAGGGATGATATGGTTGTATTAGATACACCACAAGATTCTACTCATGAGATGCCTAGTACACAAGTGCCTCGTCGTAGTGGGAGGATTGTTCGGCCACCTATAAGATTTATAAGTCTGGGAGAAACTTATGAAGCTATCTCAGAAAAGGCTGAATCTGATCCTGACACTTATGAAGAGGCAATGAATGATATAGATGTACATCATTGGGTCAAAGCTATGAAATCTGAATTAGATTCTATGTATTCCAATCAAGTTTAGGATCTCGTAAAGGCACCTAACGGCATTAAACCTGTTGGTTACAAATGGGTTTACAAGAGGAAGAGAGGGATAGATGGAAAGGTTGAAACCTTTAAAGCAAGGCTAGTAGCGAAAGGGTATACACGAAAGGATGGTATTGATTATGAGGAAACCTTTTCACTAGTAGCAACGCTTAAATCTATCAGAATTCTCTTATCCATTGCTACTCATTATGATTATGAGATTTGGCAAATGGATGTCAAGACTCCATTTCTTAATGGCAATCTTGAAGAAGAAATCTACATGATACAACCGGAAGGTTTCATAGCAAAGAACCAAGAACATTTGGTATGCAAGTTGAAAAGTTCTATTTATGGACTTAAGCAAGCATCTAGGTTATGGAACATCAGATTTGATCAAGCAATCAAGTCATTTGTCTTTGAACAAAATCTTGATGAACCATGTGTGTACAAAAGACATCAAGATAAAGTAGTAATGTTCCTAGTGCTTTATGTTAATGATATTCTACTCATTAGAAATGATGTTGGGGTAATGTCATCAATATAGATTTGGTTGTCAAGTCTTTGATATGAAGGACTTGGGTAAAGCTAACTATATTCTAGGGATCAAGCTTTTGCGAGATCGCAAGAATAAGATATTAGGCTTGCCACAAGCTGGATATATAGATAAAGTTCTAGAACGATTTAGAATGCAAAACTCCAAAAAAGGATTGCTATCTTTCAAACCTAGAGTTCCTTTGTCTGATGACCAAAGGCCTAAGACTCTTGAGGAAGAAAATATGATGAGACAAGTTCCTTATACTTTTGTAGTGGGAAGTCTCATATATGCCATGCTTTATACTAGACTAGATATTTGTTATTCAGTTGGCATGGTCAACCGATATCAATCAAATCCAGGACCAAAACATTGGCAAGCTGTAAAGCATATCCTCAAGTATCTACAGAGAACGAGAAATTATAAGATTGTTTACTGGTGTAAGGATTTGATTCCTATTGGTTATACAGATTCGGATTTTCAATCAAATCTTGATTCCAGAAAGTCCACTTCAGGTTGTGTATTCACCTTAGGAGGTGGAGCCATAAGTTGGAGGAGTGTTAAGCAATCTTGCATTGCTGACTACACCATGGAAGTTGAATATGTTGCTGCTTGTGAAGCGGCAAAGGAAGCTGTTTAGCCCAAGAAATTCCTTTCTGATCTTGGTGTTGTAAGAATTGAGCAAGTTCTTATTACATTGTTCTGCAACAATAGTGGAGCAGTTGCACAATCTAAGGATCCAAGGAATCATAAGAAAGGAAAGAAAATATTGATAGTGCAAACAATCTAGCGAATCCCTTTACCAAAATCTTGCACCAAAGAACTTTTGAGTCACATTTGGAGGAAATGGGAGTTAGATTAGTGCACAATAGTCTTTAGGGCAAGTGGGAGATTGTTAGGATTAGTGCCCTTAAATCCTATTGAATGATGCTATTGTTAGGATTAGTGTCCTTAAATCCTACTGTATGATATTATGTATGACATTATGTATGACTTAATGTTGTGATTAATAAAGTTGTTTTATTATTATCTAAAATAATGGTAACATGAATATTTGGACATTATCATATAATCCATGAGATGCATAGTATGTGATTTATGTGATTTAGTCACATAAGATATAAGTCACAAGTTCTTTATAAACTCAGAATTTTAGTTCATAGTCGGTGATGAAATTGGGCATTTCATCTGTAAAGACTATAACATATCAACTAAGATGATTTGTCTTAATCATAGAAGTGGAGACTTCTAATTCATATGTTGATATGTTTTAAGAGTTAAGACATATTGAACTGGACCACTATGAGATTTATTATTCTCCTAACGACTGTCAAATGAATAATAAATCTCATGACTTCTATTTACATGAACTCTTAATCCTGAGAGAATAATGGACCTGATCATGAAGTGTAGGTTTCTTTGATATATCAGGAGTGAGATCTAAAGTAACGGTCAAAACCTCAGTATGTTTGGCAGCCACATTTAGTGTTAATGGAACATATATTCTCAAGATGGAATTCATAGTCTCTTAACGGAGATATAAAATATTCCCTTGAGATAAGTTTAATGAGTTCAGTTATAAAGAGAGTTAGGCCTAACCACTTTGGTAAGAAATTACTAGAGTATATATTTATGAAATTGGATTTCATAAATATATGACGAATAGCTTAAAAGGATTAAACCGGGTACTCAAAGATTAAGATGTAGTAATTTACCAAGTAGTAGTCTACGTTCATGACTTTGTATTACTACGAATATTTTATGAAGGGGTTGCATGTATAATAAAGTCTTAGGATATAATTTATTAATAAGGCCTAGAGTGCAATTATATTTATATAGTAGTATTAAATATAATTAATGGTAATTTTGGACTTGTCAAGAGTTCACAGAAAAGCCCAAAGCCCATTGGAGTTAATGTCTTATTTCTTCCCTTTTGGTCCCACTCCAAGCCACATACTAAAGCCCAATTGGAAAGGCCCAAAGGCTAGCCCAATTAGATAATCAGTTATAAGGAGAGAAACATA
>JARYZH020000038.1:292500-312500 GCA_030021035.2 Notholithocarpus densiflorus | reverse complement strand
AAAGGATTAAACTGGGTACTCAAGGATTAAGATGTAGTAATTTTCAAAGTGGCAGTCTACATTCATGATTTTGTATTACTACGAATATTTTAATGAAGGGGTTGCATGTATAATAAAGTCTTGGGATATAAGTTATAGATAAGGCCTAGAATGCAACTATATTTATATAGTGGTATTAAATATAGTTAATGGTAACTTTGGACTTATCAAGAGTTGACAAAAAAGCCCAAGGCCCATTGGAGCTAGTGTCTTATTGGTCCCTTTTGGTCCCACTCCAAGCCATATACTAGAGCCCAATTAGATAATCAGTTGTATATAAGGAGAGAAACATACAAAATTTCATAAGTGTTTTTTCATAAGGTTAAGATGAAAGACTTTCATAAGAGAGTTCTTATAAGGAATGAAATGGTTTTGTGTGTGAGTGTTAGACACTCATTATTCTCTCCTTGGAAACTGATTGAGAGACCACACATCTTAGGTATCAAGTGGAATTGGAATGAAGATTAAAAGTCTTCGCAAGAACTTCTGATTTTCGATTTTGAATTTCACCACACCAAGGTACGCTTTCTTGTTCTCAAATTCTGAAACTTACACAGTACATGTTATCAATTGCAAATGAAGTAGATCCGTTAATTTTTCCGCTGCGCACATGCATTTTTCCAACAAATGGTATCAGAGCGGTCTTCAATTTCTAATTGTATAACATGTTTTATGATTTTTGGAATTAGAGATTATAGTTTCATATTGTTTGAAGATTATGCTTTTAATTTTCTGCATGGTTATTGAAACTATGATTTGATAAAAACTGATATTGATGTTATGATGTTGTTTAAATTAGAATTTAAGTATGTTAAATTGATCTTTAAGGCTATAGCATCAATGAATTTCATTTTTGATATCATTCTCTGACTATCATGTTTGTATGTTAGTTGTTTGTTCAAGAAAAACCGTAGAAAACTGCTTTGGAAAATTTCTGGAAATTCGGTTTTCACGAGTTTCGATCGATTGAAAATTACTTTCGATCGATCGAGTGAAATAGTGATTAGACTTTTTAAATAGATTGATTTTCGATTGCTAGTCGATCAATCGAATTTCTTTTTCGATCGATCGAGAGGCAATTTCGATCAATCGAAGAAGTCAAATGGTCAAGTTCGAATTTCTTAATTTTTTCGATCGATCGAGGGGTACATTCGATCAATCGAAAGAAGGAAAATCAGAATTTTTCTAAGTTTTTTCACATAAAGAAAGTTTCTGTCTGAATTTTTTCGCAGGAAGAGCTTAGTCGCAAGATTCTCACGAAAATGCATTTAAAGGGAATTTTGAATATTTTCTAAATTTTTTCAAATGTATAAGGTGTAAGGCAATGTGTGATGTGATTACACATGGTTCTAACTAAAAGACCTAATGAGATCAAAGATGGTAGTTAAATAGAACTCTTAGTCCTAAATTGTTTTATGATTAAAAGTCCTTAATTTATTTTAATTAGAGGTTTTTAATGAGATTAAAATTCTAATTAAAGTTATATAGTTTCTAATGAGATTAGAATACTTTATCTAATAAATTAAGGATATTGGTGTGAAGTGGAGGTGATGTTTTTTCATTGCCTTTGACGTGAGTAGAGTTTTACTTCTCCAATCATAGTTGAGCCTGGTTGTCCACGAAGGACAAAGCAGGAATGAGCTAAGCGCTTAGGTCACGCGCCTTCCTCTCTTTGGAATCTCACTTTCACAATGCATCAATATTGTTGGTTACGGGTCCAAAAAGTCTAGAGACGCGTACTTTTCACAAGTGTCCGTACCGGTTCATGTGGGTAAGTAATGTACTTCAGGCTGTTTTCACGGATTACAAAGTTAAACTTCTTTGTGATAGCGCGAATGTTCGTTACGCTATAGTGACGTGACTTAGTTACATCACATTGAATTTAAACAATAAAACACATTTAATGTGTAGGGTTAAAATTGTGATTAGATCATAATGATTTCAAAACAATCCACTTGTTTTAAAATTTCTAGTGGGAGAGAGATACAAGGGTTGGATCTCACGGCCTCCATTATCAATTCATAGTAGTGTGGGTAAGCACCTCGTCTTGGCGTATATGCCTCGCGATCCCAAAGGAGGGTGTTTACTTCATAGTACTACAAAGATTGAACTTACCCGTTTAAAGTAGTGTGAACAAGCACCTTGTCTTGGCGTATATGCCTCGCGATCCCAAAGGAGGGTGTTTTGTTTCATGGTACTACAAGTTTAAACACTATAAAGGAAGATGAAAGTGGCTACACATGATTCTAGATAATGGTGTACACTAGACTAAGTGTAGTGTTAACTTCCCAAAGGAGCTATGTCATTATTACTTAGAGGCTAAAGTTAATACGGCATATTATTAGTGTATGATAAGAGTTATCATGATAGCACTAATAATGAGAATAGTTCTCAATCAATTAATGTGTTTATAATAAACTTGCTACCAAGGAATTATAGACATGGATTGGGTTGTCGTTGCACCTAGTATAGTATGGTTTTCGGGTTCCATATTATATGGTTATGGATGCAAAATATAATGTTCCTGTAATTATGTTCATAGTCTCAAAATAAAGTTGTCATAAATTTTGTCCTCTAGCTACTATTTTAATTGAATCACATTAACTAAGAAATAATTTTGGACATGGTGCTTAAAGGAGTTGAAGTACATATATATGTTTCGATTTAGCATTGTCATAATTTCTTATGCATGATGCATTGATGGAAGATAGCTTATGATATGATCATAATTTCCATTGAAATGCTAAAATGTTACATTGGCTCCTATCTCAATTGTACTATAGCATGAGATGCAAGAGTTAGTACTAGACTTAGACTTTATAGTAAGTCTAAATGAGATGTTTTGGTATGAAATATCGTGCTACTAGACGATATTCAATATAAGTCATATTGAGTGCCAAGAAAAGCTTAAGGAGTTCCATTTCCACATCATTTTATGAAAATATTTTTTTTTATTAAATAAATTGGAATTCTTGGATGTAGAGATTAAATGTTAATCTCATATGGATATGATCCACTAGTCCTTGTTAGAATCATTTGATCAATTTAGATTATGTTTGAAAATAGATTTTTTTATATTATCTGAATTGATGAATTAGTTCTACGCAACGGAAGACATCCTAAAAGCTAAGGCTAGGATCAATATGATTTAATTCGAATTCTTAGCTTGAACCGAAAGGTAAAGGTGGTAAAAAGAAGAATTATATAATACCAAACAGTTGGGCAAGTAAGTTGCCCTAGTAGTTGCCAAAAGGAAATTAGACTTAAAAGTATGACCAAAAGAAAGTGTTTCTGGTTTGGTTAAACTAAGCTTTGTCCATGATTGTTTTCTAGATGAAAATTTACATGTTTTACTTTTTAAAGAGAAAGTTTCCATCCTTTGGTATTGTATGTTTTGGCACTTATCTAGATTTTATTAATCTAAATGGTATTCAAGATTTGGTGAAAGATGGGCTTTTAGAACCATTATTTTGTTATATTCCCATCTATGAATTTTATTTAGAGGATAATATGATCTAGAACTCCTTTATTGTAAAGGAATATAGTATTAATGACTTCTTTAAGTCAGTGCATACATGAAGGAGGAATAAGACTCTTTTAGAAATAGTAAAGTACATGATAAGTATTTCCATTTGCTTATTTCTTTTGGAGATATACTCTAATAATTATTATACATTTTCTAAAATTGATTTCAAAAGTTTGTTCCTATGACATTTATCAAATAGTGGATTGGGTGAAAACCTAGTATTTGATACTTCTACTTTTGAAAATGTCCAGCACTTGTGCTAGAAAGGAAGTCTGACAAATTGAAATCAAAAGGTAGAAAAATGTGTGTTTATGTTGAGTATCCAAAAGGATTTGCAAAAGATTATTTTGGTAGTCATAAAGAAGACAAGATGTTTGTAAAGTACAAATACAAAATTCTTACAAGATGTTTGTAAAGTACAAATACAAAGTTCTTAATGTTGACTATGTGAATAATCTTAAAGAATTGTTCTAGAAGAAAATGTCAGAATTTTTTGTAAGACAACTATAAAATACATTTAGAAATGAGATGGTTGTATTAGATACACCACAAGGTATTATTCTATATATATATATATATATATAGCTAGTACAAAAATCCAAAATTTTCATCTTTTCAAAAAAAGGTGAGGAATATGCCAGCATTTTCCTCTCTAGTAGTCCATCAATAACTTTGTTTTGGAGATAGAGTTAGGTTTTAGGAGGAAAATATACTAATACTTCACCTTCTTTTGTTTATTTTCTCACCAATCTTTACTAACAAATTGCAAAATGAAAAATAGAGGCTAAAACAATGAAATGAGAATAACGTCAAAACAAGGGATCTTGAAGCACAACGTCAATAAATTCAACAGACAAAAAATATTGTCAATCATAGTTGTCAGTATCGTACGATACGTGTCATATCGTGTATAAAAAGTTTTGTATCACAAGTGCGTATCGTAAGTGCTCGTGAATCGTCCGATACATAGGTATGTATCGTATGAATCGTATCGTATTGGTGAATCGTACGTATCGTACGATACATAGACATGTGGGTTTAAAATGGGTTTTTTTGTTAAAATTTGTGGTTTTATTTGATTTAAACAAGTTGTTAGACTTTTTTAACACAAAATTATTGGGAAACTTAATTGAATCTAATTCCCATGATTTTTTTTTCCCTCCCTTCTCTTTCCCCTACAAAATTTAGACTATACTCATAACACTCACTTTTATATGTGCAAATTTATATTCTATGATATTAAAATGTATTAAATGAAAATATAATTATTTTTTATTTTGTTATTATTATTATGAGTTTAAAAAGCTAGAATGCCAAGAAAAAATATAAAGAAAAATTATTAGAATAAAAAAAACAAAAATAGTAAATGTTGATAATAATGAAGAAAATGTCTATGAAAAAATAATTTTACAAGATGCTGAACATAATGATAACATTGACTTAGATGGAGTTGATTAGATAAGATGATGAAAAGATATTATATTTTGGTTCATATATCATGTATTATCACTTCTGAGTTTAATCAATTTGAATGTGCATGTTATAAACATAAGTTAATTTGACTTATTTAGTTAGCTTTGTTAAATATTATTGCATAAGTAATGATTAAATTGGTATTTAATTGAATATATTTCGAATTTATAATAAGTATATCTTTTATATATGTATATCTATAATTATTTTATAATTTTATTAGATGTTTGTGTATCTTACGATATACGATTCGATACGATACACAATACATAAAAATTAAAAATCGATTCACAATACGATTCACGATTTGACAACTATGTTGCCAGTAGCTAAAATATCACTTTGTCCTCTCATAAGCATGGGGTGGCAGGTGAGATTATGGGTTCAAGACCCAATATATAGGTGTGTTAACTTACTAATAAATAAATAAAACCCAAGAGAGAGAGAGAGAGGGGGAGGTACCTGTCCTTCAGGTAGTTGAGATTATCATGGATGGCTTGCACTGCTCCTTCTAGTTTTATCAGCTCAAGTTCAACACCCTGCATTTGACATGTGTCATAAGAAGAATAAGGGAAAGACAATTGTATAGAGTCTATAGACATCTAAATATATCATTTAAAAATCCAGCAAATACAGCTTCCAAAGAAGTTACCTCTACTTTTTGTTTCTTTGCAACTGAATCCCAATCCCGAGCCGCTATTCCAGATCTCCAATCAAGGTTAAGGGTTGCACCTACACCTTCTTGATGTTCTCCTTCAAGCCAGAAACAAGCCAAGTAGCTGCCAGACTCGGTAGTTGTAAATGCAAACTGACCGTGGGTAACATTTTCAACGTGGTGAAGATTGTTACCATAAGGAGATGTCACCTGAAGAGAGCGCCAATGTGAGGTGAAAAACTTATGCTTGGCACTAGCCGAACTTGTCAAAAATGGAGAAGAGAGTATAATTTTTTTTTTTTTTTGATAAATAACGGAATTGTATTAATGAAAAGTCCAGGTACACCGGGGGTGTACGTGGAAAACAGTACATCAAACACAAAAATTACAAAGATCAAGCATTTCTAAAAAATTAGAACAAGGGAAAAGATTAAAGGAAGAACTCCACTCTAGCAAGGTGTGAAGAAGAAGAGTTTTAAATTCTGAAATAGACTGTTCCTTCCCTTCGAAACATCTTGAGTTCCGTTCTTGCCAAATACACCATAGGACACAATGTGGGACAGCCCTCCATAAATCAATGCTCCGATGCCCACCAAAGGAACCTTGCCAACTCGAAAATAAATCAGAGACACCATGCGGCATAACCCATTGAAGACCAAATAGAGCCCACACCATAGACCATAATTCATAAGCAATAGGACAATGAAGAATAAGATGATTCACCGATTCTCCACTCTTTTTACAAATAGCACCAATCTACAACTGCAACACCCTTATACCATAAATTTTCAGTAGTCAAAATCTTACCTAATGAGGCAGTCCAAGAGAAGAAAGCAACCTTTGTAGGGACCTTTGAACGCCACACAAGCTTCCAAGGGAAAGAAATGTCGAGAGTAAAGGGAGAGATAGTACTCACTCACTTTAAAATTCTTATTCCCAGTTGGTTTCCAGCATAGTTTATCCTGACCTTCACCATTAAGGGGTATTGACTTGATAAGATCTAGAAAAATGTAAAAATGTTCTGTTTCCCAATCTTGGGGAGCTCTAGAAAAAAGAAGATCCCAGTGAAGCCTCTGGTTAGGAAAGTGCATAACATCTGCAATAGAAGACTCCTTATTACAACTAATATTATAGAGTTTCGAAAAAGCCTCCCGGAGAGTACAGCTCCCACACCACACATGATGCCAAAATTTAATTCTGTCACTAACACCAACCTCGAACTGAATGGATTTTGAAAAGGTTGGTCAGCCTTGTCTTATGGTTCTCCAAAGACTAACACCATAAGGATTAGAGACTTCTTTTGTACACCAACCTCCCCAATCATTCCCATATTTAGCCTCAATAACCCGCCTCCAGAGATGGGTTGTCTCTCTTCCATATCTCCACAACCATTTCCCCAACAAAGCTTGATTGAAGGTTCTCAAATTTTTAATACCCAAACCGCCATACTGCAATGGAGAACAAACCTAGGCCCAATTTACTAGTCGGAATTTAGGAGACTCATCTATCCCACCCCATAGAAAATTTCTTTGAAGCCTCTCAATACGAATAGCAATATCCGCAGGAATAGGGAAGAGAGATAGGAAATAAGTTGGCAAACTTGAGAGAGTGCTTTTGATTAAGGTAATCTTACCACCTTTTGATAAGTATAATCGCTTCCAACTCGTTAATCTTTGCTCCATTCTTTCTAGGATAGAGTTCCAAATCGCCCTGTCCTTGAATTTAGCACCTAACGGCAGTCCCAAGTAAGTCATTGGCAAAGATGACTGTCTACAACCCAGCAATGCCACAAGCTCCCCCATATTAGTCACCTCTCCAACTGGAACTAATTCTGACTTAGCCAGGTTAATGTGCAGCCCTGACACCGCCTCAAAAGAGGCTAAAATCTCCCGCAAATATTCAATCTGACTTGCTGTAGCATCACAGAAAATTAAAGTGTCATCCGCAAAGAGTAGATGGGTCACCATGAGGGGGGTATTAGACCTGGTACCAACAGTGAAACCCAAAATGTGTCCAGCCAGAACCGCACCATCCAACAAACGGCTTAATGCCTCCATAACAATAGCAAATAAGAGTGGGGAGAGTGGATCTCCTTGGCGCAACCCCCTAGAGCTCCCAAAGAAATCCTTAGGGGAGCCATTTATCAAAATTGAAAATCTCACTGTGGAGATACAAAACAGAATCCACTTTCTCCATTTCTCAGAGAATCCGCAACGCTGCAACATATACATAAGAAAATCCCAACTGACATGATCAAAAGCTTTCTCCACATCCAACTTACATAAAACCCCAGGTATCCTTGCCTTAAGCCTACTATCCAAACACTCATTAGCAATTAAGACAGAATCTAGGATTTGTCTATCCAGAACAAAAGCATTTTGAGACTCAGAGATAATTCCAGCAATCACCCTTCTCAGCCTATTAGCCAGCAACTTGGAAATGACTTTATAAATACTACCCACAAGACTAATAGGTCTAAAGTCTCTCACTCTAATAGCATCTACTTTCTTTGGAATGAGAGCAATGAAAGTTGCATTAAAGCTTTTCTCAAAGATAGCTTGTGAATGGAAGTTGGCAAGAACCTCCATAATTTCAAGTTTTAAAAAGTCCCAACAAGCCTTAAAGAAAGCCATTGAGAAACCATCTGGTCCTGGAGATTTATCGCCATTACAACCATGGATGACACCATATACCTCCTCTTCCTCAAATGGTCTTTCTAACCAAGCAGCTTCCTCCTCAGAAATCATAGAGAATTCCACTTCATCAAGCACAGGTCTTTGGCCCTCATTTTCAGAGTACAATTGTTTGTAGAAATGAGAGATGCAAGCTGCTATTGAATAAGGATCCGATGTCAATTCACCTTCCACCAACAGATTGTCTATAGTATTAAATCTTCTGTGGGAGTTTGCTATTCTATGAAAGAACTTAGTGTTTCTATCCCCCTCTCAGATCCAAAGGGCCCTAGATTTCTGCCTCCAACATATTTCAACCATAAGCGTTACCTTTTCAAGATCAATGCGAGGCCGTTCTTTTTCCAAAGGCTCATCATATGATAGAGGACGACTATCTTCCAGCAAGTCAAGTGCTTCAAGGTTCTTCCATAACTTGTTCATCTTATCCTCCACATTGCCAAATTCTTCTACATTCCATTTCTTTAATCTAGTTTCAAAGCTTTCAATTTGCTTGCAAACCGAAAGCTAGGGGAACCTTGAAAATGATAGGACTCCCACCAAGTTCTCACTTTCTCCACAAAACCCACTACCTTTAACCACATATTCTCAAAGCGAAAAGGGCGGCTGCCTCTGTGAAAATTTCCCCCCTTCTAACAGAACTGGAAAGTGGTCTAAAAGTAATCTATGCAGTCTTTTTTGAAGAATATTAGGAAAGTGCTCTTCCAAATCAGAAGAAAGAAGAAACCTGTCAAGCCTAGACCGCGAAGCCACTGCTCTAGAATTAGATCAAGTGAAAGTACCTCCCTCCAATGGTAAATCAATAAGATTGTGTTCAGAAATAAAATCTGAAAAATCAAGCATGGCTGATGAGAAAGAGTCTGCACCAAGTCGCTCCGAAGGAAATCGCACGACATTAAAATCGCCTCCAATGCACCAAGGCACATTCCACCAACTATGAATACCAGCCAGCTCTTCCCAAAGCAGTCGCCGGTCACGATCAGAGTTTGATCCATATACACCAGTGAAAGCCCAAACAAAATGATCTACCACATTCTTAAATTTGCAAGAGACAGAAAACCTTCCCACTGCTTCATCAATTTTTTCCACCATCCTTCTATCCCACATCACCAAAACACCCCCCGAAGCACCTATAGAGCCATAGCCAATCCAAATGTTGACAACCCCACAAGCTCCGAATCTCTCTCCTTGTTATCAATTCCATTTTTGTTTCCTGCAGACAAATAATGTCTACACCCCAACCTCTAATCATATTCCGAATTCGAAGTCTTTTTTCACAATCATTCAACCCCCTAACATTCCAGGAGATAATTTTCAGATTCATTGAGGCACCACAGAATCCCGTTCCCCACTGGCATCTCCTACCAAATCAGAATTATTCTCAAAGTTCCAAGAATTTAGCAAACTTTTCAACTCCCGACGCCCTTTAGAACTTGTCTTAGGCTCTCTCTTCTGAGAGCATTCTACCTGCATTTTAGCTTTCTTCCTAGCCTCCAAAGCTAAAAAAATCCCAGTAATTTCCACTTCGAAGCCTTCCAAGGAAGTACCCACAGATTTCCTAAAGGCTTTAATTCGTTTCTCAACCCATGGTGATAATTGAGTGGAAGTATCTGCCACTTCTACAAGTGGAGCAATTGGGTTAGCCATCGCCAAAGGTTGCACAACCAATGGTTCTTTAACATTTTCCAGTTTACAAGACCCCCATCAGATTCCCCCAACTCACAATTTGACCCTAAAACAACAGAAACATTATCCAGAGCACCATCACATTCATCCGCCCAACTAACAATATGCCCTTCTTCCTTGAAAGTGTTGTTACCCTGTCCCACAGCTCCCTCAAGATCGGAAAAATCCGACAAGCTCCCAAGTGAGTGGTAAAGTGAGAGAGGAATAGCTATCTGCCTCCCTCCACGAAGCTCTAAGACCCATTTCTCTGAATTACCCCAGGCGTGCTCCAAATCTTCCACGAAATTCTTAATGGAGGGGTGAGTCTCAACATGACAATCCTCAGCTGTAACTAGCACCGAAGCTACTGGCAAATCGGAGAGCGTAGCACTGGCCACCACAGTAGTGCTCAATTGAGAAATGTCGTTGGTCAACGGTGGGAGGTTGATGCCCAACACAAACCCAAATTGTAAAGAATCAGCCCGTGGTGGAGAAGAGTTGTTGCTGTTGGTGGTGGGGCTGTTCTTCACTGGTGGGGAGATATCGATATCAGTCGTCGATGGAGGAGTGGGACTGTTCTTCACTGGTGGGGAGATGACGATGTCAGACAACGGAGTGGTGTCCTTGATGATGGTGGATGTCGGAGGCATATCGGTATCGTTACTAGTGGTGCTCCTCGGTGGGTTAGAAGTGCCGTTGGTGGTAAAGGTAGTTGAAGGATGCATGGAGGGGGAGGTGAGCTTTATCGGCATCATATCGGTGCTCTGATGAGAGTGGGTGGCTGAGGTTGGGCTTTAGGCTTAGAAATAATGGGTTGCTGAGGTTGGGCTTTAGGCTTAGAAATAATAGGTTGCTGAGGTTGGGCTTTAGGCTTAGGTTTGGGGGCCCAGTTTTGGGCGTACATGTAACGGCCCATGAAAGTATTGGGCCTCATTCCATGGCTAATTTGATTGGAGCCCACATCTTTAATAAAAGAAGAAACTACAGCCCACTGCCCCTCTTTCCCACGCTCCACACGTAAAGAGATGTCTAGAGTCAGCAAATCCCTTTTGGTAATCACATTAATATTAGACAAAATATCAGCCCCGAATTGTGCCGTATCTTCCCCAGAATAACTCCTGCCTTGATCACGGTATGAATTATTGGGTATTGAAGGTTTCAAATTTTGAAAGACCGTAATATTCTCCTTACCTGTATTTTTTGCCGTGATTATGAGGTCTACCAACCACCACCGCCGCATCAACCTTCGGTGCACTTTGTATTCCATGAAGCAATCCCTAACTACTCAGGGAAGTTGGTTTTAAAATTTTCCTCAAGTTTAAGCCAAAGCCGCGCCAGCCACTACCCAACCTTCCCTCCGGTATCACTATGTTACCCTTCCGTCGACCATGAAGAAGTTCAGAAACCATTAAAAACGTGCCATAGGCGTTGGACCCCAATTGAAGGATGAAAACAATGTCACCCTCTCTAATCGTTCTTGCATAACTTCTAGTATTATTGATGTGTATAAGATACATAACTAAGCACTCTTGACTCTTATATATACAAGAGGTAGCCTATGAAAATATGACAAACAACCAAGAAAACATCACTAACAAACTAACTAATTCCAACTAATTACAAAATCACATGTGAAAATATAAAAGCATATGTGGAAAATATGGAAAATGTGTGAAGAAATTACAATCTACAAAATACAATTGCTAATCTAAAATACAATTTCTAATAGAACTTCATGGTATGTATTTAAAATACATATTTGGACTTTGGACATTCACATAGGATGAGAGACAGCTAAGTGTTAATCCTCAAACATCAAGCATCAATAATCCTGGGGAAAGTTTGACTTGTTTTCTGTTTGTTTCCACAGCAGTGTTCAAAGGTCTAATAGCTTTAGAAGGAAAACTGATTATTCTCTTATATATGTTCCTCAGTAAACACAGAAATCATGCACTATTTGCAAGAAGGTATCGTACCAGTTTGAAGAGAACTCAATGCATTCAGATTTCAACAAGCAACAAATTAGAAGTGGGAAATGATATCCTTGCTTTGAATTGTATCAAGAGTACCTAACAGAGGAGCTTAAAATGGTATCCTTGAAGAGATGAGTTTGAAGAGACAAATTTCATGATTTCAGTAAACAAGCTCAGTGCTGGAACTTGTCTCTCCCAGATCCAAATAGGATATAGCTCCAAATACTTTTAAAATGATCCTAATTAACAAAATAGTTTATAAAATAGCATTATTAAGAAGAAGAAAAAAAAGGGCCATGTTAGATGAATCTTGAGGTGTAATGAAATGGTTTTGTGTGTGAGTGTTAGACACTCATTATTCTCTCCTTGGAAACTGATTGAGAGACCACACATCTTAGGTATCAAGTGGAATTGGAATGAAGATTAAAAGTCTTCGCAAGAACTTCTGATTTTCGATTTTGAATTTCACCACACCAAGGTACGCTTTCTTGTTCTCAAATTCTGAAACTTACACAGTACATGTTATCAATTGCAAATGAAGTAGATCCGTTAATTTTTCCGCTGCGCACATGCATTTTTCCAACAAATGGTATCAGAGCGGTCTTCAATTTCTAATTGTATAACATGTTTTATGATTTTTGGAATTAGAGATTATAGTTTCATATTGTTTGAAGATTATGCTTTTAATTTTCTGCATGGTTATTGAAACTATGATTTGATAAAAACTGATATTGATGTTATGATGTTGTTTAAATTAGAATTTAAGTATGTTAAATTGATCTTTAAGGCTATAGCATCAATGAATTTCATTTTTGATATCATTCTCTGACTATCATGTTTGTATGTTAGTTGTTTGTTCAAGAAAAACCGTAGAAAACTGCTTTGGAAAATTTCTGGAAATTCGGTTTTCACGAGTTTCGATCGATTGAAAATTACTTTCGATCGATCGAGTGAAATAGTGATTAGACTTTTTAAATAGATTGATTTTCGATTGCTAGTCGATCAATCGAATTTCTTTTTCGATCGATCGAGAGGCAATTTCGATCAATCGAAGAAGTCAAATGGTCAAGTTCGAATTTCTTAATTTTTTCGATCGATCGAGGGGTACATTCGATCAATCGAAAGAAGGAAAATCAGAATTTTTCTAAGTTTTTTCACATAAAGAAAGTTTCTGTCTGAATTTTTTCGCAGGAAGAGCTTAGTCGCAAGATTCTCACGAAAATGCATTTAAAGGGAATTTTGAATATTTTCTAAATTTTTTCAAATGTATAAGGTGTAAGGCAATGTGTGATGTGATTACACATGGTTCTAACTAAAAGACCTAATGAGATCAAAGATGGTAGTTAAATAGAACTCTTAGTCCTAAATTGTTTTATGATTAAAAGTCCTTAATTTATTTTAATTAGAGGTTTTTAATGAGATTAAAATTCTAATTAAAGTTATATAGTTTCTAATGAGATTAGAATACTTTATCTAATAAATTAAGGATAGAGTTCTATATAACTAAATTTTGATTCATTAGTGTTTAAGGAATCCTAAATAGTTTAGGACTTCCATTTTAGTTAGCAATTCTAATAGGGTTAGAGTCTTTAACAAGTGCAAGGTTGTTAGTTGTGATGGGATCACAATTATTTAAGAAAAACCCAATATAACGAGTGGGAGTATTGAAATAACCCTTTTGTTAAGTTTATTGTAATGTGAATAGATACCTTGTCTTGACTTCGAGTCTTGCATTCCATGCGGAGGGTATTTATTTCACGGATTACAAAGTTAAACTTCTTTGTGATAGCGCGAATGTTCGTTACGCTATAGTGACGTGACTTAGTTACATCACATTGAATTTAAACAATAAAACACATTTAATGTGTAGGGTTAAAATTGTGATTAGATCATAATGATTTCAAAACAATCCACTTGTTTTAAAATTTCTAGTGGGAGAGAGATACAAGGGTTGGATCTCACGGCCTCCATTATCAATTCATAGTAGTGTGGGTAAGCACCTCGTCTTGGCGTATATGCCTCGCGATCCCAAAGGAGGGTGTTTACTTCATAGTACTACAAGATTGAACTTACCCGTTTAAAGTAGTGTGAACAAGCACCTTGTCTTGGCGTATATGCCTCGCGATCCCAAAGGAGGGTGTTTTGTTTCATGGTACTACAAGTTTAAACACTATAAAGGAAGATGAAATGTGGCTACACATGATTCTAGATAATGGTGTACACTAGACTAAGTGTAGTGTTAACTTCCCAAAGGAGCTATGTCATTATTACTTAGAGGCTAAAGTTAATACGGCATATTATTAGTGTATGATAAGAGTTATCATGATAGCACTAATAATGAGAATAGTTCTCAATCAATTAATGTGTTTATAATAAACTTGCTACCAAGGAATTATAGACATGGATTGGGTTGTCGTTGCACCTAGTATAGTATGGTTTTCGGGTTCCATATTATATGGTTATGGATGCAAAATATAATGTTCCTGTAATTATGTTCATAGTCTCAAAATAAAGTTGTCATAAATTTTGTCCTCTAGCTACTATTTTAATTGAATCACATTAACTAAGAAATAATTTTGGACATGGTGCTTAAAGGAGTTGAAGTACATATATATGTTTCGATTTAGCATTGTCATAATTTCTTATGCATGATGCATTGATGGAAGATAGCTTATGATATGATCATAATTTCCATTGAAATGCTAAAATGTTACATTGGCTCCTATCTCAATTGTACTATAGCATGAGATGCAAGAGTTAGTACTAGACTTAGACTTTATAGTAAGTCTAAATGAGATGTTTTGGTATGAAATATCGTGCTACTAGACGATATTCAATATAAGTCATATTGAGTGCCAAGAAAAGCTTAAGGAGTTCCATTTCCACATCATTTTATGAAAATATTTTTTTTTATTAAATAAATTGGAATTCTTGGATGTAGAGATTAAATGTTAATCTCATATGGATATGATCCACTAGTCCTTGTTAGAATCATTTGATCAATTTAGATTATGTTTGAAAATAGATTTTTTTATATTATCTGAATTGATGAATTAGTTCTACGCAACGGAAGACATCCTAAAAGCTAAGGCTAGGATCAATATGATTTAATTCGAATTCTTAGCTTGAACCGAAAGGTAAAGGTGGTAAAAAGAAGAATTATATAATACCAAACAGTTGGGCAAGTAAGTTGCCCTAGTAGTTGCCAAAAGGAAATTAGACTTAAAAGTATGACCAAAAGAAAGTGTTTCTGGTTTGGTTAAACTAAGCTTTGTCCATGATTGTTTTCTAGATGAAAATTTACATGTTTTACTTTTTAAAGAGAAAGTTTCCATCCTTTGGTATTGTATGTTTTGGCACTTATCTAGATTTTATTAATCTAAATGGTATTCAAGATTGGTGAAAGATGGGCTTTTAGAACCATTATTTTGTTATATTCCCAATCTATGAATTTTATTTAGAGGATAATATGATCTAGAACTCCTTTATTGTAAAGGAATATAGTATTAATGACTTCTTTAAGTCAGTGCATACATGAAGGAGGAATAAGACTCTTTTAGAAATAGTAAAGTACATGATAAGTATTTCCATTTGCTTATTTCTTTTGGAGATATACTCTAATAATTATTATACATTTTCTAAAATTGATTTCAAAAGTTTGTTCCTATGACATTTATCAAATAGTGGATTGGGTGAAAACCTAGTATTTGATACTTCTACTTTTGAAAATGTCCAGCACTTGTGCTAGAAAGGAAGTCTGACAAATTGAAATCAAAAGGTAGAAAAATGTGTGTTTATGTTGAGTATCCAAAAGGATTTGCAAAAGATTATTTTGGTAGTCATAAAGAAGACAAGATGTTTGTAAAGTACAAATACAAAATTCTTACAAGATGTTTGTAAAGTACAAATACAAAGTTCTTAATGTTGACTATGTGAATAATCTTAAAGAATTGTTCTAGAAGAAAATGTCAGAATTTTTTGTAAGACAACTATAAAATACATTTAGAAATGAGATGGTTGTATTAGATACACCACAAGGTATTATTCTATATATATATATATATATATAGCTAGTACACCAGTACAATATCGTAGTGGTTGGATTGTAAATTCATACTTTTGGGATAAATTTTTGAAGTCATTCCACAAGGATATGAATTTGATCCTCGGTCCTACGTAGAGGCAATAGATGATATGAATATGAATTATTGGATCAAGGTTATGTGAATAGAATTAGATTCTATTTAAACTCTAGAACTTATAGAGGCGCTTATTGGCATTGAGCCTATTGTTCTCAAATAGGTCTACAATAAAATGAGATTGATAGAATTGAAGGTGCAAACCTTCAAAGTCAAGACTAGTGGCGAAAAGATTTATTCAGAAAGAAATGGTTCGATTATGAAAAGATTTTTTCACCAATAGTCAAGTTTGACTCTATCTAGATTCTCTCATCCATTATATTTCATTTGGATGAAATATGGCAATGGATACCAAGAAAGCTTCTTTTAGTAGCAATCTTGAAGAAGACATCTATATGATGTACCGAAACTTGTACATAGCAAAGAACCAATAGTGATTAGTATGTAAGTTGCTTAAATTCCATTTATGGACTAAAGCAAGCATATGAATCATAGAATATCATTTTTTATCAAGAAATCAAATTGTTTGATTTTGATCAAGTATTAAAAGGCCTTAGGTGTATGTAAAGCTATATAGAATAATAATTTTCTTAATGTATGTTGATGACATTCTAATCATTTAGAATGATGTAGAGTTATTGTCATCAATAGAGTTTTTGTTGTCTAATCTAGTTTGATATGAAGTACTTAGGAAAGACGGGTCACATCCTAAGAATTAAAACTTTATTGAAATTCAGAAGTTAGGATGTTGGGTTTATCTCAAACTACTTAAATAGATTAGATTCAAGCCAAGTATAGTGTGTAATACTTCAAGAAAAGGATTTTTTCCTTTTAAGTATGAAGTTCCTTTATAAAGGACTATAGTCCTAAGACATATAAAAGGAAGAGCATATTAAGACGGTTCTTTATACTACATCAATAGGAAGTCTTTATGCTATGTTAAATACTAGGCTAAATATCTATTTTGCGGTGGACATAGTAAGAAAATATCAATTGAATCAAAGATCACTTAATTTAGTGGGAGTAAAGCATATACTCAAATATCTTAGGAGAATGAGAGATTATATGCTTGTCCAAGAAAGTGAGGTTTTGATAGTTACTGGATGTACAAATACTGACTTATAGTTTGATTGTGATTCATAAAGTTGGACTTCAAGATATGTGTTCATTCTAGGTGGTGAAAATACACAGTAAGCTTAAGTATTATCTCATTAGAGAGATATGAGTACTTAAGAAGTAGTAGTAGAAAAGATAATTTATGCAATAAATCTGGCTGTAACTTGTTTCCAAGCCTTGCCTTAGAGTAAGTATGAATTACTCTAAATAGGGAGATAAGCGTCGGATATATGATAAATTGTCTTTGAGGGCAAGTGGGAGATTGTTGGGGTTTATGCCCTAAAATCCAATTTATTGGCATGTCATAAATAATTAAATTGTTTAATTATGTGAGACTATCTATAAATGAACTAATGGGACATTATCTTAGTCCATGAGATGCATAGTATGTGATTTATGTGAAAAGTCACAGAAAGATATAAATCACAAGTTTTTTGTAAACTCAGAATTTTATTTCGTAGTCGGTGATGAAATTGGGCCTTTCATCTGCGAAGATTATAACATATCAACTACGATGATTTGTCTTGATCATGGAAGTGGAGACTTCTAGTTGGTATGTTGATATGTTTTAAGAGTTAAGACATATTGAACTGGACCGCTGTGAGATTTATTATTCTCCTAATGACTATCAATTGAATAATAAATCTCACGACTTCTATTTACATGAACTCTAAATCCTGAGAGAATAATGGACTTGATCATGAAATGTAGGTTGTTTTGATATATCAGGAGTGAGATCTATAAGTCACGATCAAAACCTCAGTATGTTGGGTAGCCGCATTTAATGTTGATGGAACATATATTCTCAAGATGGAATTCATAATCTCTTAACGGAGACATAAAATATTCCCTTGAGATAAGTTTAATGGGTTTGGTTATTCAAGAGAGTTAGGCCCAACTACTTTAGTAAGTTGTTACTAAAGTATATATTTATGAAATTGGATTTCATAAATATAAGATGAATAACGTAAAAGATTAAACCGGGTACTCAAGGATTAAGATGTAATAATCTTCAAAGTGGCAGTCTACATTCATGACTTTGTATTAATACGAATATTTTAATGAAGGGGTTGCTTGTATAATAAAGTCTTGGGATATAATTTATAGATAAAGCCTAGAGTGCAACTATATTTATATAGTGGTATTAAATGTAGTTAATGGTAACTTTGGACTTGTCAAGAGTTGATAGAAAAGCCCAAGACCCATTGGAGCTAGTGTCTTATTGGTCCCTTTTGGTCCCATTCCAAGCCACATACTAGAGCCCAATTGGAAATGCCCAAAAGGCTAGCCCAATTAGATAATCAGTTGTATATAAGGAGAGAAACATACAAAATTTCATAAGTGTTTTTTCATAAGGTTAAGATGAAAGACTTTCATAAAAGAGTTCTCATAAGGAATGAAATGGTTTTGTGTGTGAGTGTTAGACACTCATTATTCTCTCCGTGGAAACTGATTGAGAGACCACACATCTTGGGTATCAAGTGGAATTGGAGTGAAGATTAAAAGTCTTCCCAAGAACTTCTGATCTTCAGTTTTGAATTTCACCACACTAAGGTACGCTTTCTTGTTCTCAAATTCTAAAACTTACATAGTACATGTTATCAATTACGAATGAAGTAGATCCGTTAATTTTTCCGCTGCGCACATGCATTTTTCCAACAAAAAGGACGGTGAGAAAAGTGCTAGAATGTGGTTTCTATTGGCCGTCTTTATTTCGAGATTCATATTTTTTTGTAAGTCATGCGATCATTGTCAAAAGACAGGTAATATATCCCAAAGGAATGAGATGCCACAAACCCCCATACTATTTTGTAAATTTTTGATGTTTGGGACATCGATTTCATGGGACCATTCCCTGTATCTTTCGGTTATGTACATATTTTGCTTGCTGTTGATTATGTATCGAAATGGGTGGAAGCTAAAGCTACCAGGACTGATGATTCTAAAGTTGTTACAGATTTTATCAAGTCTAACATATTCTCAAGGTTTGGAATTCCAAGAGCTCTAATAAGTGATCAAGGCACTCACTTTTGCAATCGAACTATGGAGACTTTGCTAAGAAAGTACCATGTGACCCACAAGGTGTCAACTGCATATCATCCGCAAACTAGTGGACAAGCGGAAGTGTCAAATCGAGAGATCAAGTCCATCATTGAAAAGACGGTCAATCCAAGTAGAAAAGATTGGAGTTTGTGCATGGATAATGCCTTGTGGGCGTATAGGACTGCATATAAGACGCCCACTGGTATGTCACCTTATTAGTTGGTGTTTAGGAAACCATGCCACCTTCCAGTTGATTTAGAACACAAGGCTTATAGGGCTATCAGGAGTTTCAACATGAAGATGGATGAAAGTGGAGAACACAAGAAGTTGCAACTACAAGAGTTAGAGGAAATTCGCAATGATGCCTATGAGAGTGCAAGGATTTACAAGGAAAAGACGAAGGCTTTTCATGACAAGATGATCTCTAGGAAGGAGTTTAAAGTGTTAGGATATGTGTTCTTTAAATCCTATTGTATGATGCTATGTATGACATTATGTATGATATTTTGTTGTGATTAAAAAAGTTGTTTTATTATTATCTAAAATAATGGTAACATGAATATTTGGACATTATCATATAGTCCATGAGATGCATAGTATGTGATTTAGTCACAGAAGAAATAAATCACAAGTTCATTGTAAACTCAAAATTTTAGTTTGTAGTCGGTGATGAAATTGGGC